>JANITW010000008.1:54285980-54307276 GCA_027564335.1 Erythroxylum williamsii
CTTATGGAGAACTGTAAGATCACATTCACTCCCTCACCGTGGAATGCAATAGAGTTGTTCATTTTTGTTGATGTATGCTGAACAACGATTGAAGATGAGTGCTTTCCTTAGCTATTTTGTTAGAAATTTAAAATTATTAGTTCTCTTTTTCTGCTCAACATTTAACTTTCTATTTTGCAATTTGGGCATATACCTGAAAACAATAATTGATTTTGTACTGACTGTTTCAACTGATTTTTGGTAAAAATGAAATGAAATTCTTTTTTCAAACGTTTTATTTGGTTCAAGTACTGAGCCTCAGCAATTGTTGTGTTGTTTTTTTCTACCCCTCTGTTTAAGTATACAATGTCTGTTTTTATGGAGGGACAATGTTATTTGCTTCCAAGGCTTAGGAAAATTCCAAGCAGTTAGGGGCATATTGTGAAATATGATCTGCAAAGGGCTTATATCTTATACCATGGATGAATCGGGATTCAGGATGTGGGTTTGAATGATGAATGTTGATGTGATGCCTATTAATATGCTTGTCGCTGTTGGCAAATTGAGTTATCTCATAATTGCTGTAATGTTTGCTTTGCAAGAAATGACAAGAACTTGGTAGCAAAATGAATTCATTAGTTATCATGAATAATGTTCCAAATGGTTTTTTCATTCGAACTGTACAGCAACAACAACCGTAATTAATACACTCCCAAGAGTAGGAATTTATTCAACGTTAAGATTAACCACTTCTTGGAAACTTATATGATTACTTATCTAAATGAACTTGGAAACGTGCTCACAGCTGATCTTTCGTCACATGTTTTTTTTTAATTTTTCGGTGCATAAATCTTTGATTATGTGAATCTGTAGCCAGCCTCCACTCCAACGGTCCCAGTGTTTAGTGTGAACATCTATTCGAAAAACAGGAATTTACATGTCATGAGATTGAAGTTACCGAAGGTGGATCATTTCGATGCTAGTTGACTTTATACATCGTTGTTTGTTCGATTAAACGAACACTTTTAACCAGACTCAATGCGATTGATGAGTACTTAAAAATCCATTTCATTATCGTTTATCTTAATAATTTGCAGGACTGGCACCTAATATAAAAGAGTTCAGAAGGAGTTCATTTCCACTAGGTAGCCTTACTCTTGAGAAGTACCTGTACGGCCTCCGCGTAAGCCCCACTTCCGAAAACAGACATCGCCAACTCAGCATCCTCGACTTCAGCGGATGTGTGGGCCTCGATCCCACATGGCCTCATCACAATCAAAGTTGCTCCCTCCACCCACGACCCATTTTTCAGCTCCACACGCGGAGCGTGGTTCATTCTCATTCTCACGCGCGGCACCACCGTCTCCTACCTGTCTCCCAAGCGCTCCTATCCTCCCCACCCGCCGTCGCGATGGGTCCCCCTAACCTGCTCGGCTTCAACCCTTCCCAGACACTCCTCTGTTTCTCTTCCTGTCTTTTTAAAGAGTCCACTGTTCTCCGTGCCAAAGCATGACGACAAATAGCTCATACATTCTGTGACAAAAGAATCAATCAATTTATCAGGCGGCCAGAGAATCAGAATCGTGTCATGAGCTATTCGTTGTTTTCACGTGCAAGCCCCATTAGTCTTAAACAATATTGATGAACTTAATAACCCAGTTACCTTCATCCGTTGATTCTATAAACTCGAGAAATAGCTTAAATGCCACAGAGAATATGACCTTGTTGACTTCTTCGACTAAATGGGCATATACAGCAACAAATATACGCATATATTGGCAGCAAAATCCTTTCCAGGCGAAGGAGAAAGACTGTACAGATGTAAATACTGTTGGGAAATCGAGTCCGGATCTGATCCGAATTGTAGCGGAATAATCACGAAACTTTTTCATGACTTTTGATATCTCGAAAATCAAGATCTATTTATTCTATAAAATGATTAACACAAATCATAATAAAGCGGAATTCAATTCGTACCTTATTCCGAAGCTTGATCTTTATCTTGATGCATCCCTCGAACCGTTTCCAAAATCGATTCGTCTCAACCACCGTAACCGCACAAGTATCCGGCCTCTAATGGTATCCACAGAATGAGTTGAGAGAACTCTGTAACTTTTACAGAGAAGATTAAGCATAAAGTACTAGCTACATAGAGCTTAAGCCTATTTATAATATGCTTTGGACGTTTGAGTAATTTAATTGAAATTAAATACTAATTTCAATTAAACTTTAATTAGAATTACAAATAATTCTAATTAAATATCAATTATGCCGAAATAAGATTCAATATTTTATATTGATCCTTATTTATTAAATATTTCATATTTAATCATAAAGTTTCTCAAACTTTACTATCAAATCTAACTTGATTAAATTAATTTTGTTCTCTTCAACCCATTTTATATGTGAGACCCATTAGGTTCCCAAATATGTTGACAATGATTATAAAATCTAATTTTAATTCATAATTAAAATTAGATAAATTAGAACTCATTTTAATTTATCTCTAATTCTTTAATTAAACAATTTATAATTATAGATTAAGATTGACATCTAGCAACGCATCATGACTACTCAAATGTTTATGAATGTTAAAGTGGTTTTGACTAACCTTTTCGTGCATAATTTTTTTCGTATAATTCAATCCTTTCATCATACAATGTTCTAATTAGACATGAAGCATGGAGATAATGTCTACTCTATTTTGAGTATAATCATATTAGTTCTTCGCTATTAGCTATCAATTCAATTAATAACATTTGCAAACTATTTATAAAACATCATTTCACCTTGGCGAAGGATTTCTTGAATTAAATACTAATCGAGAACAACGAAACATTCTCTCTAATTGCTTTAGGGTGATGAATCCTATTTTGATCATTCAACTATTTCTATAAAGTTCATGCTACATCCAATGACTATCAATTAAATGACCTATAATTAAATAGATCATAAGCAGTATTAAAACATAGCAATACCTATAGAAGATAACTTTGATGATCTTAAGTTAAAGGATCACTTATACAATCATTGCAATGAGAATTTTATAGACATATAAGTAATGTTCCAAATAGATTTCTCATATCGGGTCTGTTCAGTGAACTTATTCTCTAGTAAGCACCTATATGTTTGTTTAAGTATTTTTATACTTTAGCTTATAAGATCAAGAAAAAATAAAATGTGTGCTAGTCTTTTTATGTTTTATTAATATACAATCTTAACATAACAATGATTAGAAATATTTAAGAATAATACATAAATGTAAATGAATTTCATTATTATAATCTCATTATAATTTCATTTGCAATGTATAATTATCCAATGAAATTTATTATATACATCTAAATATGTACGAGATAAATAATAATTTATCATTAAACTACAACCAAAATGATTGGCTGTAGAACATAAACCAACATAATGAACGTAAAGAACAACTTGCATTTTATTATGTAATTATTTTGACATTATGAATTTTCATCCTTGGCTGTCTCTCTAAACAATCCAAGAATCTGTACGCTACTTACTCTTCAGTTGGTATCATATGTGGAAAGATCTAGAGTGCAGAAAAAATCCACTTGAAAACACAAATCTCAACTTAAGGGTGCGAATGTTATTATTCCTAAAATGTAACACATAAGTCCAATTTTCTTCTTTGCTTTAATACGAACCGTCAAGTGCCCACCGAGAAACTTAGAAGTAAAAGAACCTGAGTTGTAGAGGTATAGTTTAAGTAGTTGATGGTTGTAACTCCGACCAAGAGAATAAAATTAAGTTTGTTCCTTTTTTAAATATTATAGGCAATGATACTAATTTGGCTGGTTTAACCCAAAAAAAACTTTAAATTAATAAATTTTTCGGTTCGATTTATTATAATATTTATTGTTATTAAAAAATGAGGAGTTTATTATCTAATCAGCTAGCTAGTTTTTATAAATTAAAATAAATAAATAAGTTTTTATTTTTAACTGTTTTTTAATTAATGTTCATATTAAACAATGGATAAAAACAAACTTTTTAAATCATATTTTAAAATTTTTAATTTTATTTAATGTTTAATTAGTTTTATATGGGTGTGATAAATGCTTAACTTTTTAAATATAAAATTTTATGTTTTATTAATTTAACTTTTAGTTCAATTTTTAAAATAGTGATGATAGGTTATTTAAATGATATTTTTACGATATTAAGTTTAAGAAATTACTCTTAAATTTTCAAGTTTAGGTCTAAACGAACTAAGGAGTTGCATAAACTTTCAGCTAGAAATATCCTTCAATAAAATCAACTTACGTGTGGATAAAAGAAAAGTAGTGCAAGTGTCATTTTAACTCGACTCTAAAGCAATTAGAATCTGACGAGCTCAAGCTCCTCTTCTACGTAAATACAGTTGGACCACTTTTCTTTTATCCTCACGTAAACTAATTTTGACCTGAAACAAAGTGGATCTTTTGCACTTTAGTGTAAAATAAATGATTTTCTACAACACCACGTACATAGAATAGTAGGGAGACAAGGTTTTTCTTTAAAACAAAAAAAAAACATAATGATAATATGTTTGAGTCCTGATTATGTTACCTTCATATCCCACTAAAACCAGTTTAAGAAAAGAAAGCGAAAGGACGACTAAATTGGCGTTACAATGAACCGAGGATCCACATCATGAGATTTCCTTCTCTAAAGTAAACTAGACACGACACAATTTACGGCTTTGATCCCAACTTATGATTGAATTGAATTCTTAATGCTTTACCTAGTTATTAGGTTAGTGTTGTTGTTCCAATAATAATAATAATAATAATAATAAAGGGTTAATTAAAAAAATTCAAACTTTACTAAATTTTATAATTATAAGCTGAATTTTAAAAATAATAATTAAATATTTAAGCTTTTAATTTTTTTTAAATTTAAGCCAGCGTTATATCTTTATTAATATTACTAACGTGACAAGTCATGTTAGACATAAATTTAAACATGGTTTATAGCAATTAGATTAAATTTTACATGTCAAACTTAATTAAAATAATAAATTGAAATTAAGAAAATTTAAAAAAAATTGAAAGACAAAAGATATAAACCCTAAATTAATTTAAGATTTAGACTTTGTAAATGGGACTTACCTAGTCATAGCAATGTCGATCTTCTCCATCTGAATCTTTTTATCTCTTTGAAAGCACTTTTAACCTAATAAGAAACCAGTTTAAAAGGATTGTTGTGAATAAAAGATAAAAGATCAAGTGGCGAGTGAGTGAAAGAGAAGCAACATTACCCAAACATTAGAGAGCAACCTGAGAGAAACCCTACCTGCGGCAAGGAGAGAAAGATAGGCTCTTCTAGATCCAAAACGAAGAAGCAAGATCAACCATGAAAAGCCTACGTCACTAACTCTAGGACGCATGTGAGTTGGTAAAAGGTTCTTATGGTTTAAGTAAGATCACGAGTTTAAATTCTTTTTATATATGCAGTTGTTTAAAATTTAGAGTCAAAGCTTTTTCTCTTACAAGATATCTCCCCTATTCGAGTAAGAATTAATCTAAATGTGAATGACTTAAAGGTACCTTCTCATAATTGAGACCCGCCTAAAAGATCTCGTAAGCAACCAAAAAAAAAAACTACACGAATTGCAGGTTAAGGACGGTGGATTAGTTAATAGTTACAATTTTTAGGAGAAAGAATGTTGAATTTGGTGCTTGTAATTATTTGTTTGGTTTATAAGAGAATAAGATAAAAAATCACCACGAAAGTTAAATAAAGAATTAAAAGTCAAACGGAAAATTCCCTTTTATGGTGAAACAAACATGTTCTTTTCTCTTGTTTTTCACTTTGGCTTCCTGTAATTGGTTGAAATGGTCTCTTTGAATTGATACAACAAAAAAGTTTGAATCTCAAATTAATAATCCTATTTTTTTTTAGTTTTTTAAAATTTCCTTAATTTTACTTACTTAGTTAATTAATTCTCACGTTTATATTTTAATCCAATTATTATTAAATATGTTTAAGTTTATGTTTCACGTTATTTACTAACGTTAGCAGAGAACTTAACAATAGATTATATTTACAAATTTAATTATTTAATTTTCATTTTTTAATAATCAAGCTAAAATTATAAAATTAAATAAAATTGAGATATTTTATAATTAAGCCTAATTATAATACTAATAACAAGGTATTTTAATAGTCAATTGGAAGCAGAACAAGAAGAGGAAGGAACAGAAAGGAGGTCTTAATGGTAATTAAGTGAGGGTAAGAAATGGAATAAACAGCATTGAAAAAGCGTAGAAAGAGGCCCAGAAAAAAGGGGAAGCTAGTGGGTGGGTCAGTGACTAACTAGCTGTTATGAGTAATAGTCCTTTTCACTCCATTCAAAAACTCTCCCATTTTCCTCTCTCTGCTTAGGAGCACCTCTCTCTCTCTCTCACCTTTTTTTTTCTTTTTTGGTTTCTGGAGATATGCTTGACGGACTTCTTGGTCGGGGCTATGCCTCCAAGTGGTACTGTTCATTTTTGCAAATGGCATTATAATATCTTGTTTGTGGTTGTCAATTTGAAGGTAATTACATTTTGGTTTGTTTGTGCATTTGGCTAGTAAATCTCTCATAAAGCTGACCAAGAGTCGGATCGAAGTAATAAGGAGGAAGAGGAATGCTACTTTGAAGTTTTTGAGGAAAGACATGGCTGATCTGCTCGCTCATGGCCTTGACATCAACGCTTATGGCCGGGTACACTCTTTTTATTTCTTCTCTTTATCACAGGTTTTCTCGCCCTGGTCGCTTTTAATGTTGTTCTCATTTCTGATTGTTAAGTTGCAATCTCTTTTTTAGTGTATTTTTTTAATGCTTTCTTTCAATCTCTTTCTCTCTCTCTCTCTGGCGTGTGTGTGTTTGTGATCTTTTTAGAGGTGGTCTTAATCCGTTAGTTATTGGAACAGGCTGAAGGACTTATGGCTGAAATGACCCTGTCATCTTGCTATGATTTTGTGGAGTACTGTTGTGATTTTGTGTTGAAGCACCTTTCAGTGATGCAGAAGATGAGGTATTAGTGCCTATCAACCATCTGTATCAATCAATTGTCCTAATTAATGGAACGGATTATGTTTTGTCTCAATTGTTTTTGTATTTTGGTTCTTTCGTTTGCCACAAACGTGATAAAGTTTTTCATTGCGCCTAGGATTAAAGCCGAAACAGGTGTTAAACTTTCATAGATTACCCAAATATGTTCTTTAACTTCATTTTTTGTTTATTAACCTTTATTATTTCTAATCTTTTAACAAGTCAAGTCCATGTCCTATGAGAGGTTTACTTCAGTTTCTGGGGTTAGTTCCAAAAGTTATTCATCCAAATGTTCCTCTAACAACATAAAATCATTACCATCGAACTCTTTCAGGTGGCATTTTCACAAATTTTGGTGTAAGGAATGCATAATCTGGATTTGGTTGTTACAATATTAAAAGAGCTAAGTTCAATAAAAATAAAGGATTAATTGAATGATATGGAGAATTTCTAGGACTTATTTATGTTTTTATCCTTTTGTTTTTGCTTTGTTGGGTCAGGTAAGTTAATGTTATGCTGTCTAAGCAGACAATTATGAGATGAGATGACGATCCTTTACCAATTTTTTATCTGTAAAAAATATTTTACCATCCTCTTTTTTGAGGATGAAATGCGTCTCAAAATGTAGCACAACGTATAAATTGATTAGGCATCAGATGTGGATGCGAATATGCAAGGTAAGTTTGTTGTGATTGAAGTATTCATCATGGCATGCAAGCTTATAGATTAGATCATCCCAATTTTAGTTTGTTTGAGATAACAAAATTTTTCTTTACTTTTTGGTGCCAGTGTTTCCTTGTCTAAATTTGTTTTGACAAGTTGCAATGCATAGGAATGGTAGTAAAATTTTGTGAGTCGATCTTCATGGTCAAATTGACAAACTTGTTTTCATAAATGTACATGGCTACTTCTTTGTTTAAAGAATCCTGATTTTATAGCAATATTCATGTGTTTTTTAACCCTCGTTCCCGATGAAAATGAATTAAAAGAATACACAGTTTAGTTTTTTCATGAATAATGCTAAGGTCATAGCTTCATGGTTTTGCCAACATTATTTTTATTTTTGTCCAAATGAATCCTGTGTTATGTGCAATAACAATATATTCTATGGTGTTTATCACATTTGGGGAGATATAACAGGATGTCTATGTTCAGAATGAGTCCTGTATTCTTGTTCTTATTGTTTATTTTCTTTTAATTCATAGTATCTCTTTTTAATTATTCCTGGTGCAAAATTGAATTTAAGCTTAGTTTGTTGAACTGATGGTGCACTATCTTTATTGTCCTTCACGACTCCCACAATATCAAGGATGCTGCAAAATTTTGCTTTAATATCTTTTTAAGCTAGTTTGTGACAATCAATACTTTGAAAATTTGGTTGCATTATTCTCCCAACTTACTGTTACTTTTTCAGTCACTGCCCTGAGGATTGTAAGGAGGCCGTTTCATCCCTAATGGTTGCTGCTGCAAGATTTTCTGACCTGCCTGAGTTACGGGACCTCAGGCACATATTTGTGGAAAGATATGGGGATTCTGTAGATTTGTTTGCAAATCAAAAGGTATTTCCAGTACAGATTTTATTTATCTGAATTGCTTTTCTACAACTGACCACATGAATTCCTTTTACCAGTTCCAAGAGAATTTATTCCCAAAATCTTTTATGATGGAGAAGAAAGTTGAGCTAATGCAAGTTATAGCATCTGAGTTCTCCATTAATTGGGATTCCAGGGATTTTTCACAAAGAATGTCTGGACCTTCTGCATCTGCACAGGTTTTGCTTTATACTTTTGTACCGTTAATACATCTCCCACCTCAGCAGCTGTGCATATACTGATTTGTGAAGTTAATACTTGTTTAGTATGTCCTCTTATATTTACTATTTTTTTCTTGTTTAGAGGTTGCTAATTCTGATATTGCTGTTTTTATATAATGTTGTTTTAGTTTATACATATCCTACTGTTCATTTAATGCCTTTTCCTTTTGTATGGTTGTTTTGCAGGACAAACCTAAAACCTTTGGGTCTTTATGTACCAATGATGATAAACACAGTTCTAGCAAGTATGATTTTTCATCCAAAGAGAGGCCTGTGCATATTAATGATGGAAATAGTGTCAAGAAGGGAACTATGCTAAGTAAGGACAAGAAAGACTCTGTATTTCAAGAAAAGCATGAAGCCCGTTTGCATAAGCATGAAATTTGGAAGGATGATTCTCCCATAGAAATAGTCAGGTTGGGTAGTTCATCCAGTAAGAAGAAGATGCAAAGGGTTGATAATGGGTCTAAAATTCATGAGGAAAGGGAAAATTCCATGCCTAAAAGAGATAGACAGGACATGTTAACCCGGGGACAGGCTGACAGTATACCTAGACCTGGAGGAATGTGGTTAAAGAATGGTGAGAAAGAGACAATGACCAGCAATGGCTATGTTGAGTTGCATAAGAATACAAATTCAATTGGAGATGTTCGGGAGGAGGAAATGCAGAAGTTGAAATCCCCGTATAGGAAGGCCATGCCACCTCCTTATACTAAACCTAACACAAAATTCAAGGAAGGAAAATATGGAGCTACTTTTGGATCCCTTCCAACCGGTTCTAATGGTAATGTTGTTGATGATCCTTTGAGAGATAGCAGAAGTAATGCTGGTAATGGGTCTGAGAAGATTCAGGAACAGGTATACCGTAATGAACATGAAAAGCAAAGTGTTGGATTTACCAGAGAATGTGGTCCTGGGCATGATAGGATGGATTATTATCAGGATGACAGTGTTCATAACCCCATACCAAAACCAAGATCATCAAGGAGGAGACAGTCAAAATTATACTCCAATGTCGATGATGGTAGCAATTTGGAAGATGCAGGAGTAGTGAAGAGAAGATCAAGGAGCAGGAGAAAAGATGATTCAAAACGTGGTCTTCAAATCTTGGTTGATGAGCATCATCATGATGATGAAGAGGAAAGGGTGATAGATAGACTATTAATCCATTACAGCAAGAAGCCTTCAGCATATGAATCTGAAAAGGTTAGAAGAAAGTCCAGGAATCGTCGAACAAATAGCCAAGGCAGTGAGGATGACAGGTCTCGACAACATGTTGGTAGAGACAGGCCTGATGAGATGGTTCCTCACCCGCCCAGATCAATTTCACTTCCGCAGACACAAACATCATCAGAGGCAACGAAAGTGTTTACACGTGCTGCTTCCTTTCAATCAGATGGGTCAAATCCTGCTCGGCATGTGCATCCAAAATTACCTGATTATGATGACTTGGCTGCGCGCTTTGCTGCTTTGAAAAGTAGGTGAAGCCACTAGCCATCAGAATCAGCTTCTTATAATGACCATGATTGCGTTTCTGTAGTTAACTCGCATTGTGGGCTGTCTTTGAAGGAAGTGTGCCTATACTTAGAATTGCGTTGCTGAAGCATTCCCACGGGGATAGACTTACAGTCTAAGTCAGCAAACTCCCATATTTGGATTGGGATATCTGAGATTCTGCAATCTGTGCACTATGGCCAAATTATAGTTTGTACGACAAATATTATTCCATTTTTAGTATCCATGTGAAGTAACACGTATATTTGCTGATTCATGGAATAATCCAAGTTGAAGTCGCGAGAGTCCAGTGCCGAAGAAACTTTGGCAATTAGGTGAAGCGTCTACGTCCCATACGCCCAGTGCCTTCGTTATCACACTTATTCGTTATCACACTTAATATGAAGTTTTCGTTATCACACTTAGTTTGAAGTTTTGTAATGAAGTGAAGGATGTAGCTTATTTTTATATAATAGAGAGGTTATTTTGGATAGACCTATATGTTAATGAGATAATATAAGAGTGATGTAAGTTACAGAAAAAAAGATACAACTAGTACGATAAAATATTAGGTAAATAAAATTATAATAAATATATAATTAAATAATTTATATATATATAATGAAAATTGAAATAATAATAAAAATAACAATAGATAGATATATATATAAAATAATGAAAATAATTCTAATAATAATAATAATAATAAAACTAAATACAAATACGAAAAGACAATAAATAATTAAAAAATAAAATAATAATAAAATAAAACGAAAGAAAGTAATAAATAGTGTGTCAATCGAAGAGATCCTCAATCTTGTAGAAATATACACGTTCTCGTCACTCTAGGCCTGCTAAGGAAAGATTCTACGGATAGAAAGATTTTGCATGGAGCACTTTATGATCAAATCAAATAAAAATCTTGACTAACATAAGTTCAATAAAGTCTTCCTATAAAGAAAACCAAAAGTTCAAATCAAATCTTATATAACACACAACACAAAGAAAGATAGAACATATACAATAAATTCAGATATTATCACGGGCACTGGAGCAAAGTTTCATTACTCAATGACTTGACAGAAGCTAACGATCATGAAAATATATTATCAACAAATGAACAGTCGTCATGAATTCATATTTAAAATATAGAACCAAATAGTATACCTCCATATAGTAAACATGCTTACCGGTGTCCCCCTTCTTCAGCTTGTAATCTTCCATATAGTACAATCCATCATTAACATACATGATATTCAATTTTTTATTTCCACCAAGTCTTAAAAGCCTTAAACCTTTGACGACGAATTACGCGCACAGGAGTTTTTTTTATGCATGCTATTCACCGAGGCAAGATTTCCTCGTTCAAGTTTTTGATCTTCAATTTGGCATTTAAAATGCATTGAGGGATTCCCACCCTGTCCTGAGTAGATCATGACATCAGAAGATTTGTGTTTCATTTTCATATCGCCCACCCTTCCCAGAGGTATCACTTACCTTTATATTACAGCCCGGTTTGTATTGCTTCCATTCCTGGAGTTATCGAAGGTCACAATGGGAGCAATACTGGTAATGAAGGTGAGATTTGCCATAGTTTTTGGCCTAGTGCTTGTGCTTTTAGTTTTAGCCGAGGTATACTGCACTTACCACCACCACCATGCCTACCTCCATCACAGTTATTTCACCAACTTCAACTTTCATAAGCCCAAAGCCAATCATCTACTCATGCTTTAACCAATTACTATTCCCAAGATGTTCTTGGTGCAAAAATGTTCCTTTATCTTTCACTCTCTTGCTAGTAAAATAAGAAAATAGTTATTGGGAACAACCCTATAAGATCCATCGTGCCTGTCAATCCTATCATGTCCTTAAGATCCTTACCCAAGAATCGAATGCTAGACTCCAAAAAATTGACATCATAAATACTTCAACTTTCTTGGAAACTTGACTCTTCAAGAAATCCCAACTCATACGGGCAATGGAAAAGCTTGCGCTGTACACTTTTACGGGCAACAAACTACAATAAAAAAATCAAGAGTTTTATTTATATAAGCAACTATTTTATCAAACCAAAATTTTGGTCGAAGTAAGGCCCTCGTTCTCTACTTGCTTTGTCAAAAATTTCTGCTTCCATTTGTTGTATCTCTCCACTTGTATGATGAAGCTTGTCTCTTCCACTTGCATTTGACTATCATTTAATGAAGTGCATGTATCTATCTGCTTTACATGATTTATTTATCGACATTTCCTCCCTTAAATCAAATTGGTAGAAAGTTATCATTCCTTACAATTTCTTCAGTTTGTGAAATAACTTAGACTTCAATGATTTAGTAAAAATATCTGCAACTTGTTCTTTAATATAATAATAATTAATTATTACCTCCTTTTCTGTTACTAACTTGCGAATTTTGTGAAACCGAATGTCTACATGGTTGGATTGATCATGAAAAATTGGATTTTTTGTATAGTGCTATTACAAACTTATTATCACAAAATAATTCTATTGGAGCATCTTGTTTTAGATATAATATTTCAAGCATTCTTCTTAGTCATACTGCTTGTGTAGCATAACTAGCTGCTGCAATATATTCTGCTTCAACTATAGATAATGTAACCATGGGTTGTTTATTTGAAGATCATGATATTGGGCCAGTGCTAAGATGAAAAACATACTATGATGTGCTTTTTTTGTTTCTATATCTGCACCCTAATCACTATCTGTATAAATTACAAGATTCACATAATTGACATTTGCATAAAAAATTCCTTCATTCAAAGCACTTTTGGTATACTAAAAAATCCTCTTTGCTCCTTGTAAATGGTAGGTATGAGGCTCCTCCATGAATTCACTGAGTAATCCAACTCCAAAAACTATATTTGGTCTGGTTGCTGTTAAATGCCTTAGACTTCTAATTAAATTCTTGCAGTAAGTTGAATTTATATATCTGCCTTTGTCTTCTTTTTGTTATTTCAATTTCTCTTCAACTGTGATAGAAGCTAGTTTTGAATTCTCCATCATATATTTTTTCAAAATATCATTCGCATACTTCCTTTTAAAAATTCCACCATCCTGCTGAATTACCTCTATTCCAAGGCAATAAGACGTTAGACTTAAGTATGTCATGGAAAATGATTTTACCATAGTGCCCTAAATTATTCAATCACCATTGAGTTGTTTCCAGTAAAAATTAGATCATTAACATAAAGACATACAATTAAAATATCACCAGACTCAACAAATTTAACATATAAAATATGCTCAAAAGGACATCTTTCAAAATCATGCTTCATGAAGTATGAATCAATTCTTTTATACTATGCTCTTGGTGTTGGATCGGAAAAGAAAACATACAAGATTTAGTTAAATGGTAAATTTCAAAACTTTTTTAGAAATCATAACATAGTGGAAGCAAGATAACCAAATCAACACGTCAATCTATACATGATACGGTGTAAGAATAATATTTAACTTAAGAACAAGATGGTAGAAATATTACCGACTACTTCGCTACAGCCTTTAACTCCTCGCTGTGCTATCCTATCCTTGGCAATGTATCATTTCAAAAGTGATGTATCTTTTTTTTTCTTGTTATTGTTTCCTCTTCTCGATATTGTATCCTCAATCAATCCGATCTACCACTTGTTCTTCAAAAGTGGCCTTTTTTGGGAAATTGAAGACCAATCACATATTCCATCCTCATTAAAAGTTACATCACGACTGATAATCGTCTTTTTTTTTATATTTGGATTGTATAATTTATAGGCGTTTGAATTTGTACTATAGCCTATAAAAATAAATTTCTCACTTTTTTCATCTAGCTTCTTCCTTAACTGATCTGGTAAATGGGCATAAGCAATACACCTAAAAAATTGAGATGTCGAATGGAAGGTTTCCTTCTGCTCCAAGCTTCTTTAGGTGTTTTTTCATTGAGGCTTTTTGTTGAACACTTGTTTAAAATATAAACTACAAAAGCAAAAACTTTTGCCCAAATTCTTTTGGAAATTGTTTAGATCTTAACATGCATCTTACCATGTCCATAATAGTTATGTTATTCCTCTCTGCTACTCCATTCTATTGAGGCATGTATCTGGTGGTCAACTGATGTTAAATTCCATATTGCTCAAAAACTTCTGTGCATGCAAGATACTTTTGACCTCTATCTATTCTTAATGCTTTAATTCTGCAACCATTTTGCTTTTCTACAAACGCTTTAAATGATTTAAACGCATCACAAACTTTTGATTTTTTGTTTAGAAAATACGCCCATGCCTTTATACTAAAATCATCAATAAACGTAACAAAATTCTTATTACACAGATCTGAATGAATAATTTCCAGTAGCTTCTTTGCTCTATAGGACTTTTCTACTATAAATACATCCTTATGCTTTTTTCCCATGTCACATGCCTCACATACATGGTTAGGGATATTCACAATAGGTAAGCTAGACACAAGCTCTTTTCTTGATAGATAATTTAATTTAGAAAAATGAAAATGTCCAAAAATGTATATGCCATTGCCAATTTGCATTAGGTATAACAAAGTTTAAGTAAGCAAATTTTTCATGATGAATTTTTAATGGGAATAGACAATTAGAAGACATCTTTACCTTTGTAATAAATCTTCCACTACTTTCTATCAAGGTACAAAAATCATGATAAATCTGTATTTTATAACCTTTCTTTGATAACTGACCCATGTTCAGTAAATTATAATGAAGACCAGGAACATAGAAAACATTAGAGACAAAACTATTAGAGCCATGCTTTAGCCTAGTGGGTACTCATCCTTTTCCTAAAATAGGAATATCTATATTATTGCCAAATTTAACTGTTGACTGAACATTTTCATTTAAAGAAGAAAATATCTCTTTATTCCTACACATATGATTACTACAACCAAAATCCAAATACCATATATTTTCATCTTCCACAAAAGAGTTGCTTGCTAGAAATAAACTTGCTATATTATTAGAATTCTCACCAAAATATTGGTACTGATTTTTTGCAACATTAGCCTAATAGTTGTTCTGAGATCTAGATCTACAATCAACAGCTTTATGTTTATACCTTCCACAATTAAAGAAATTAAAATTACATCTTTTTTGATATTGATTACCTCAGCCTCTTCCTCAATTGGTGGAGTGAATGTTCTAAAATTGTTTTCTTTCCCCTGGTTAAAATTATTTCCACGACCTCTTCCTTTAAAACTTTCTTTACCTCTGCCTCTGAAATCTCCTCTTCCTTTATTATTAAAACCACGACCTCTACCCTACATTTTGATTAGATTTTGCAACATTATTAAAATTCACCTAACCTTTTAAGGCTTCTTCTATTGGCTTTTCTATTTTCTTTAATATTCTGCTAATATTTCTTTCAATGCTTCCCTATAACTTTACTATAGTCATAGTCTCTGTATCATATGACTCTATTATTATAGTCATAACATGGTCAAATTTAATAGGCATAGTGAGTAGAATCTTTTGCACCACCTTACTATCTGAAATATTCTCTCCATGCATCCTCATCTTGTTGGTAAGATCAATCACATGAGAAAATTATTGTTCAATAGTTTCTGAATTTGACATTCATACCTTTCATATTCTCTATGCAAGGATTGCAATTTGGATTTTTGAGCCATATTAATACCTTTGTGACAACGCATGTCAAGTGCATTGTAAAAATTTACCTGACTCTACACACTAAAATTTGTAGTTATGGTGAGTCAAGATCGAATCTACAGGGAATGTTCGGTTAATTTCTGTAATTAAATTAATTGATGTAAGGAAAATATATGGGAGGTTTTTGGATTTTAAGCAATTTAGAAATTAAAGTAAAAGTAAACTATAAAAAATAAAACAAGCAATTGAAAATGAGAAAAGTTCTGAATATAAGTAAGGTCCGATTCTATAGTCAATCTCGGCCTAAACACAATCATGCGTATTCCATCATCCTAACGTCTTTACAACTCTCTTCCGACTTTTGATCTGAGACTAATAGAAAGCTCTACTAATCCCTGTTTTTTCCTTAGGTTATGTTTAATCAAGATATGATCTTTAATTAAACTTAACTATCGAATTACCTAGGATATGATCTTTAGATTTAATTTGGAAGCCGCATTACGAATTGAAAAATGATCAACATAGGCAGTAACCTCACAAGTTTGGGTTATCTAACTTAAAATTGTCCTAATGATTAACAATCATTAGATGCTACTCACAAACATCAAAAGTAACAATTAACATTCCATGTTTTAGCAATAGATTCGAAATAAAACAATCAAAATAACATATCAAGATCATTCATTAAAAAAACTAATCAAATCAACACCAACAACACAACAATCCGAAAAGAAATTACAACCTTAAAATGATAAAAACTAGTTTAGTCGTGACTTGGTGTCGATATTCCCATTGAATCGATGTTGGAAAGCAAGCCTTTTATCTCCATTTTTATGCTCCAATCGTAAGTCATCTTCTTTATGTGCTTTGGTGGTGAAAAGAATGAATAAGAATCTTTAGAGCCTCCACCTTTGTTATCTTTCATGTTATTGCTCTCCTATTCATTGATTTGATATTCATATATCGCTCCCTCTCTCGCAAGCTTTGTTAGAGAATGGCTATAAAGGCAATCACCTTTAGCATTTATTGTACAAATCATTTTATGATAAATAAAGTCATTTTCATTATTTCAATGTTCGTAGATTTATGGATTTGAAGTTGATATTAAATTAATTTAACAAAGTGTTTGATACAAAACATAGCATGGAGAAAATCATGATGAGATCATGATAATGAGATTCCTATTATGTGTAATTATGTTAATATCTAAACTTTCCCTAGTCATAGGATTAATGAGATGGGATATCATTAATCCAGATAGACTAGCATATGTTATACTTCTTGATTAGATAAAGCAGTAGATCTTATAAGATGTAGACATGAGTTGTTTAGAGTTAACATGTAGATGCTTACTAAGGAAGGTAAGTACATTGGATTGACCTACTATGAGACAATCATATGGATATTCTATTCTAGTGTCAATGATAGTCTCATCATAGCAATGGTGTAAGCATTCTTTGACTTGAGGTGTTCAAAGATATCTCAGATACTGATCCTGTGCTTTGACTTTATTCATAGGTGCTTTTCAGGGGTTACTCATGGGGTGGTGATTGGTTACAGCTTGAGGTATTTAAAGGTAATTGAGTAGCCAATAAAGCATTCACTATTCCTGATGGAAGGAGACGATATCCACGACCTCTTGTCAGGGTCATTACTTGAGAGTCTCTGGCCAGAGTAGATATATCTCATGAAGAGAGTCTTTAATGATATATAGAGTAATGAGATTCTCAAGATAAGATCTAATATCACTTGGACTAGATGTGACGTAGTCAGTCTAGTAGGAGTTGACATTTTGACCATACTCTGAACTAAGTGAGATATTGATAGTGAAAAGATGAATTGCATGGCAACATTGCTTCTGGAAGGGTTTGTAGCCAAACCACTGACTTTCCGGTTAATTTAGGGTCATGATATGTTGCTAGATACTGCTCTTGACTTACTTAAATTAAGTGTTAATTCAAGTGCCAACATAACCAGGAACCTAATGGGTCACACATATAGGAAATCCAAAGGATGAGTAAAATGGTCTTGAATGGTTAGTCAAGATCTGAGAAAGTTTTTTGAGATTATATCGTGATGTTGTATGGAATGAATTAGAAACAGTGTTGTTGGTTGCCAATTTGGCCATTAACTTCCCAAACTTTCATTAATGCATGCTATTCATGGTCATTAACTTCCCAAAATACCATTAATGCATGTTATTCATGGTCATTAACTTCCTATAACTCTCCATTGGTGATAGGGGTTATGGAAGACCAAATGGTGCAAAAAATAGAGATGATTTTTGTGCATCTTGTATAAGACACGAGTGAAAAAAGAAAGGTTCTTTCTAACACACACACTCTTTTTCTCTCTAACTCTCACAAGAGTTTTTGTCTTTGCTAGCACAAAGAAAGAATTCTAGCCATCTCCTAATAAGGTTTCATCCTTCTATCTTCGTGTGGACTTTCATTAGAGACAATCTACGTTGATTGTTGTGTTTACGACAACCGAACCAGGAGAAGATTAAAGAACGAAGAAGATCATCGGAAAGATATGTAAACATCTTAAATTTCATGCTTTTGTTTTCTATATCTATATGCATGAGTAGATCTGGTTTTTGAGGTTTTGTTTTATTTTTTGCTACATATATTTGATATATATTATGTAAGAGATGTATAACTAGAACCTTACACCAAATATATGTTACTTGAACCTTCAAGCTTTAATGTTGCCATAAGTGATGGGCTTCCAATGTCACCATAAGTGATGACATACTATAATCTCTTGTTAATTATTATCCTCTCCGTCCTTGTTGTGTTTATATCTACACTAATGAATATCTAAACCAAGGAAATAAGTCACAAATGTCAGATCAAGAAAGATAACTCTAAAAATAAATAAATAAAAAAGGAATAGAAATAAAAATATTCTAGTCTAATCAATTTTTAAATATATTAATATTAACTCATAGCCTTGACTACGGTGCCAAAAGCTTGGTGGTGTGTCAACTATATATGTTTTAATTGTAAGCATACATTATAGTTGTAGCTAACACAGGTAAGTGCATGTCAATCCCACGAGGACTATTAGTTAGTTACTAACTATTTATAAACTTAATAAGTTAGAATATTATTTATGATTAATCAAAGAATGAAAATAAATAAATCTAAATAACAAAACAAGGCAATGATCAAGAAATAAATCAGTCTATAAATAAACTAGAATTATATGAGTTCTCCCTAGGACTTTACTATATTTAATTTCACTCTTATCTAATTAATGATTCTAGTTTGTTGGACCAGTAAGAATTCCTAACTTAGATTCTATTCTCTCTCAATGCATGTAAGTCTTATTCTTAGATTAATCAAACAATTTTTTTTTAAAATTAAGATATCCTAAAAATGCATTAATTTATTATATAAACTTACTATACACCACTATAGGAAGATCTTATGAATTCTTCTCTAAGAACTCACGCTTAAACTTTTTTTATCCATGTTAAGATCTAATCATACATCTCATCTCTCAAATCTTTATGTATGAATAAAATAATTGAATCTTCTACTTTTACTTGTTCAGTTTAATCAATTATAAAAACATGGATAAATCATAAGAAAGCTAGATATTCTTTGAATATAAGAGTCAATCAAAACATAATTACAACTTAAAGTTTATCCTAACTAAATATATATCCCAATTTTGTTTATAATTAAACCAAGAATAATAACTAGGAAACTATGAAAAAAACAAGATAAAGAAATCATTATTCTTGAATCTTGAATCTTTAACGAATTCTTATTGAAATATTGTCTAACTTCTAAGAATGATGTAATCTTGTTAAAAACAAGTGTAGAATAACTTAAAATTGGCTGCCCACTACTTTTCCACTAATTTTTTTTTGTCAAAGAACTCCCCTTTTTTCTACCGTTCTCTTTTAAAATATGATACCTTATTTTTTATTGAGATATATAACCCTAACATAGGTCTATGTAACTAGCCATGTTATGCTTATAATTCTTTAAAAAATCTTTAACACCATTACAGCTAAGCGTGTTTCATGTTTTAGGGGCAATATAGAGGTAAGTAGGGCTACAAAGGAAAAAATAAAAGTGACCATTTTGTAATACAACCCTAACATGCTGGTTTGTAGGCGTCGTGTTTGAGAGTCCTTTTCTAAATCTTCTAACTTTACTCTTTTACTTCTTTTCCTTAAATAAGTTGAAGTAAGACCTAAAACAAAATTGCTTCTTATATTAAGGAACAAATCTTACAAAATCATTCAAAATACAATCAATATGATATGAAAATAACACTAAAAGTAATGTATGACTAGTATACATCATACTATAATAATAGTAACAAATATCTTGAATTTGCAACCATAACCCTTTAGCCTTTGTTTGGATGGAGGGAAACCAAGAGAAGAGAAAGGAAAAGAAATTGTATTTCTCTTCCTTTCCATTGTTTGGACAAGAATAAGAGAGAGAATTGAGAAGAATGGAAGGGAAATTTGGGCCATTTTTATTCTTATCTTGCAATTTCCCTCCCTTTCTCACCAATTTGGTGGGAAAGGGAGGGAAATGCAAGATTTCTTTTCCTTTCCTTTCCCTTGTGTAACTAAGCATCCAAACCAAGGCTTAGGTTATAGAATTTTTAATGTTGTGTGACATAAAAGAGACGGAGAAGAGAGACAAAAGATTTTTCATCTAATTTTAGTTGAAAAGACGTCGTTTTACTATTAAAGCTAAGCAATGTTGTTTCGCTAATTAGACAATCTTCTCCTAAACCAACTAAGGTGCTTGATTAAGAAGGGGTGTCAACATGTGGTTGTCCCACATCAGCACAAATAACGAGTGAGACTAATGTCGGACTAGAATTGAAAAAATATTAAAAATTTGGACATTTTATTGTTAGTTTTTAAAGTTCGGGTAAAAATTGAAAATTTGAAGAAAGTTTGAAATTTTTTTAGTAATTAACCCATAAAAAATAACTTAAACCTAAGGGTCCCTTAAATATGTAATTAAATTACTGAGTCTGAATCAATATTAAAATAATATTATTTTAATTTATATATTTATTTAAATTAAAATAATATCAGGTTCAGCATTTAGGTTCTGTGTTTTGCGGGCATCTTGCATCTGAAGAGAAAAGTAAGAGTTTGCAATTCGAAAAATCCTTAGGGGCTATTTGTTTCTTTTTTTTTCGTTTTTTGTTGTCATTTTTGTAAAAAGAAAAACATGTAAGTAAAACGTATTTGGCTTACTCTGTTGCAATTTTTTGTTTCTAAAAATAAAAAAATCACAACAGTTTTACAGAAACTAAAAAACATCGTTTCTTTGAATTTTGACAACATGTTTTCTTC
>JANITW010000008.1:54358781-54368787 GCA_027564335.1 Erythroxylum williamsii
ATAATTATTTTAAGGTAAATTAATTATGAATTAATTTTTGGAATTAGGAATTCATGTTAATTAGATTAATATTAATTTCAAATAAAATAACATACAATAGTAATTTTAGCCAAGTTAGTAAAAGGAAGATAGTAAATCCAAGTGTTGGATTTGGCCTTTCATGTTAGGATCCATAAGATGTCATAACCAAAATGATATGTTTACATATATGCATTAGAGAATGCATGGTTAGGAGAAAGTGTGGGCTTGGATGATGGATGGTTATGGGCTTAAGCCCAATTTAATTGGCTAGTCCATATCATGCCATGTAGTTATAGTAACTATATGTGTGTGTGTGTATATATACATACATACATACATACATACATACATACATACATATATATATATATATATGTATGTATGTATGTATGTATGGGTGTGTGTGTGTATAAGACCACGTAAGTTAGATGAGACCTTAGTCAAACCCCTCACTTAGAATATTAATACTAATGCCTTCCTTTAATATGGTGAGAAAAAGAGTCCTTTTAAAGTTAGGGTTGTTGGGCAAACCCAAGCCCATTTTACATGGATATGTTTGAACCGTGGAAATAGGATTTGAATTAATGGTTCAGTTTTAACTAGAAGCGTTGGTTTGTTAGGCAAACCTAAGATCAATGTGGATAGAGGTGAAGTTGGGTAGTGTACATTAGATGTACATATGTCAAGAGTTGATAGCCCAATGAGTATATAGTTGATAGCAATGGATTCGATAGTTGCATTGGAGATGCAATTGATACAATCGATACCTACTGATTGAACTAAGGTAGCTTGTCGAGCAAACCCAAGGTCATTCTTAGGGATATTGGATATCAGCCCGCTAGGAGAATTTCTCCACGAGTTCTCTTAGATTTATATTGAGGGTTATGAATTTGTGAAAAATAGTGGGAGCCATAATGCATGTTATTAAAGTCTTTATAGGATATTATAAATTTTCTCTTTTTGATGAAACGTTGCTATTGCCTGAGTCAACACCATAAGTATTAGTGTGAATCTAAGATCATTGATGGAACCTAACAAGTTGACTGGACCAAACTTCCTTGATTGGCTCAGGAACTTGAGAATACTTCTTAAGTCCGAGAAGCTTAGTTATGTCTTGGAAAAACCACTTCCTAATCCCCCTACTGCTGATGCCTCTGATGATGATCAGAGGGCATATAGGAAGCTTCTAGATGATAGTGAGATGGCTAGTTGTATTATACTAGTCACTATGTCACCGGAGCTATAAAAGCAGCACGAGGCTATAGATGATCATACCATATTCTATCATCTTAGGGAACTCTTTGGTGAGAAAGCAAGGTCCAAAAGGTTTGATTCTTCGTGGTTGCTCTTCCACTCCAAGATGGTTGAGGGGACATCTCTAGTGTAGTATACACTAAACATGAATGGCTACATTGAGTAGTTGGCCTCCTTGGGTTTTGTTTTGAGTCACGAATTAAGTATTGACTTAATGCTGATAGGTTTAACCGATAGTTACTCACAATTTGTGCATAACTATTAGATGAACAATATATCCAACACAATTCCTAAGCTAGTCAACATGCTTAAGGTAGTTGAGTCATCTGTTCACAATGACAAGGTTGTGATACTGGTGGGCTTTTCTGGTTTGTAGATAAAGAGCCAAAAGAAGAAGAAGTTCGCAAGGCCTTAGTGAGGAGTCAAGAAAGCAAAGAAGACTGCTTTAAAGGGAACTTACTTCCACTGTGGTAAGGATGGCCACTAGAAGAGAAACCGTAAGGCCTATCTGGAGTCCTTAAAGCAGAAGAAGGCATCTGATGACTTTTAGACCTAATACATACTGATGAATGTGGTCCGATGTCCATACTTGCCAAAGGTGGTTTCATATACTTCATTACCATTATCGATGATCATTCTCGATATGGGTATGTGTATATTAAGAGATACAAGTCTAAAGTCTTTGAAAGGTTCAGAGAATTCAGAAATAAGGTTGAGAAACAACTTAGGAGAAATGTTAAACCACTTCGATTGGATCGAGGTGGTAAATACTTAAGCCAAGAGTTTTTGGATTATCTTATGGATAATGGAATATTGTCCCAATGGACTCCACCTTACACACCACAACACAATGGTGTGGCTGAGAGGAGAAACCAAACCTTGTTAGACATGGTGAAGTCTATGATGGGTTTAGTGAATTTACCAAAATCCTTTTGGGCTTATGCACTTGAAACTTCTATTTATGTATTAAACAGAGTCCCATGCAAGTCAGTTAATGTTACTCCATATGATATATGGACTAACAAGAAACCCTATCTTTTTTATATGAAAGTTTAGGGTTGTCTTGTTTATGTGAAACGGATTTAGTTAGATAAGCTTGATACTAAATCTGAAAAGTGTCTGTTTGTAGGATATCTTGAGGAAACTATAGGATATCAGTTTTATCATGTTTCGAAACAAAAAGTGTTTGTTTTAAAACATGCTGTCTTTTTAGAGAAAGAGTTTCTTCTAAGAGAAGATAGTGGGAGTAGAAATTGAATTTGTTGAAGTTCAAAATGCTAAAACAGACACAGATCAACTGCCTGGATCTGAGACTATTGTTTATGAAGATGAAATAATAGTTCAACCTTTTGACATATAAGAAGTTTGTCGGTCAGGTAGGTTACATCATATTCCCAAGAGAACTTAATGAAGATTATAAGTGAACTTAATGAAGTATAGCTCATAGAAGATTATGAGCCTACTACCTATGAAAAGGTTTTGAAGAGTTTTTAATATGATAAATGACTTCAACCTATGAAATTCAAAATGGATTCCATGTATGAAAACCAAATGTAGACTTTGGTTGACCAACCCGAAGGGATAAAACCTATAGGGTGCAAATGTTTTCAAGAAGAAAACTGACATGGAGGCTTGTTAGAATTATGAAAATATAGTGCCCTGAAAAGCAAGTGTATTTACATATAACTTAATCTTCTTCTAGTTACTTTTGTAATGAAAATATTTATTGATAATAAAATAAAAGAGTTTGGTTTTATTTGTATGACCATTATATATCTAGTCATAAGGTACCAAGATTATTTTGTAAGTAATAGACATATATATGGAGATGTATGGGAAAAATGTATATTATTAGAATCTAAATTATTTGATTCACAGTTGAATATTCAAGTTGGTCTCTTGATTATAGTTTAGACTGTAGTATTGTGATTTATCTCCATGTAAGTAAAAGAGATTACTTCAAGGGAATAATGAGTTTCATATCATCATAGTAGTTGACTATCGATAATGGTACTATTAAATGAATATGGAATAAAGTATTTTTAAAGAATAAAGTAGGCCGTTACTTTAATCTTAAAACATACACCTTATCATTCTTTTATTACAAACCAAAATCTTGATGAGTGGTGAACTCATATCTGTTTCATTATAATTCTTGATATGATCGGAATAGATTTTTACAGAGTATCAATCCAGTGTCTACATGTTGGAATTATTAATTGAAGCATGTATCAGGAAAACATTCATTTAAATAAAGAGTTTATAGTGATATCATCACTTCTAAAAGTTTTACGGATATTGGTGATTAAACTGGCACCAGTAGTTTGATGGACTAGTTATCCATCAAGTCTTAATACCAAGATGAGATCTTGTGTGTTAATCACCATATAGAGTAAATGGGAGATCTAGAAAGAAAAACCAGCATAAGGGCAAAATGGTAATTTTACCCTTTATTGTGTGGATGACTATAATATGGTTCATAATAATGTTAGTAATTGGACATCTTTTTTTAAAAATATTTTCTCATAATATTTAGTAATTCAAGAGTTCAACTAATTGTCTTTAGTGGAATGACATTTGGTTAATAAGCTTGAATTAATTCTAATGAGATTAAATTAATTTAGAATTAATTCTAGGCTTATTAGAGCTTGAATTATATAAGTCTAATTAGATTCCCCACTAGGGTTCTAGGAAGGTTATCAAACAAAGTAAGAAATATAAATAGACGTTTTAAAGCCTATGATTGAATGTTAGGCTTACACTATTTAATTGTTAATTAGAAGCCCAAATGAACATTTAATTTTGGGCTAGACTTTGGTTTGGTTTGATTAATTAGATTAATTAAATTGAAACAAAGTTATTAAAAAAGGGAGGGCATATTTTTGTTTTTTCTAGCTAAATGCGTAGCTGCACATTTGGCGTTGAATTGTTAAATTTAAGATAGTTTTTATCATGCTTCATCATCATTAAATGGAGTAATGATCTTATCATTAAATAGTTTAATGGTTGTCTTTTAATGATGGCATGTAATGTAACCTTTTAGAATTCATTTGATTAAAGAAGGAGGAGGTGCATTTGATGTACTCTCTCCCTTCTTTCATCTCATAACCAAAATGAGAGGGTCTCATTTAGGTTATTAGTTTTTTCATATAGCCATATTAAACAAATGAGAAGAGTCTCATTTATTGGCTTCTTTATGATTGATTAAAGAATGAAGTGATACATTGCATGCATATCACTTCCTTCTTTCATGTTAACCGAAATTGAGGAAAGAAGAGGGTGTTCTTGCATTTCTTTAACTCACTGTTTCCTCTCTTGCATAGCTTAGCCAAAACTTGAATGACAAGGATCTCATTGTTTGGCTTCTTTCTACTAAGGAAAATCTCTTCAAGATTTCTTCTCCTTTCCCACCAAAAGATCTTGGTAACCAAGTTGTCTAAGGAGAACAAGTAGTAGATCAAATTGGTCGAGAATACAATAACAAGGGGAGGAAACATTGACAAGGAGAGGATACAAAAGCAAGGAGTCAAAGCTGTAGCAAGGAGTCAGTATAATTTCCATTTTGTTCTTATGTTAATTATTTTCCTTATATCATATCATGTATGGCTGAAACATGTTGATTTGGTTATGTTGTTTCTGCTACATTTTGATTGAAAAGTTGTTTTCTACCTAATTTATTTTTAATTAAAATGAAGATCAATTAATTTTAAATAGGATCCTAGCTCACTAAAAAATTATTTGATAATTTTTTGATATAATAGTGAGGGCTATATTTTTGAAGAAAATAGTGGGAGTAGTCAAATATTTTAAAGTCCTTATTTTCTTTGAATTTTGGATATAAACTAATATATGCTCCTTTTATGTTTTTTGGTTATTGAACTTGAAGATGAGTACCAACCTTACATTGAGGAGCATTATAGATGTTAACAAGTTGACCAGACCTAATTTTTCAGACTGGCTATGAAACTTAAGAATAGTTCTTAGGCAAAAGAAAAAGTTGTACGTTCTTGATACTCCTGCTCCAGTAGAACCTTGTTCAGATGCAACAGATTAAGATTGGGAGAAATATCAGCGTTATATTGATGACATATAAGCTACATGTAAGATGTTAGCTTGCATGTCTCCTGAACTTCAGAGGTAACATGAGAACATGGATGCACCTACTATGATACTGCAACTTAAGGAGTTATTTGGTGCACAAAGTAGGATGGAGAGATATCAAATCTCCAAGGTACTATTTTAATGCAAGATGATAGAAGGATCTTCAGTTAACTTTCATGTGCTGAAGATGATTAGGTATATTGAAAAATTGGCCCAATTAGGTTTTGTCATGGATCACGAGTTAAGTGCTGATCAGGTGCTACAGTCTCTGAGTTCGAGCTTTTTGCAGTTTGTCATGAATTTCAACATGAAATATTAGAAGGACTTGACATTACCTGAACTGTTGGACATGCTTAAGACTACGAAAGGGTGCCTTAAGAAGGAACCCAGTTCTATACTTGTTGTCAGTTTTTCTAAAAGCAAGAAAAAGGACTTTAAGAAGACTAATAATAAGAAACAGAAGGCTTCTACTAATGTAATAAAAGCCAAAGGAGGTGTCAAAAAGAAGAGCAATGACAAGGGCACATGTTTTCATCGTGGAGTCAACGGACAATGGAAGAGGAAATCCTCATCTTATCTTTCTGGCCTTAAAGATAAAAAGCTTAAGGAAGTTGTCTCTTCAGGTATGTTTATGATTGAGATCAAATTTTCTACTTCTGTTCCACATTCTTAGGTATTAGTTACTAGTTGTGGTTCTCACATATATAATAACATGCAGATGTTAACAATGAGTAGATCATTGAAGAAAGGCGAAGTGGACCTACGAGTTAGTAATGGAGCAAGAGTTATTGCATTAGCTATAGGAACTTGTAGTTTAACTTTGCCTTCTAGCCTTATATTAGAACTTGATAATTGTTATTGTGCTCCTGTTATTACAAGAAATACCATTTCTATTTCTTATTTGGATTTGAATGGATTTGTCTTTATAATTAAGGATAATAGTTGTTTTTTTTTTTATAAAGATGACTTTTATTATGGATCTAGATTGCTTACAAATGGTTTGTATGAGTTAGATCTTGAAAGGTCAATAAGTAAAGAAAATTAAGTAACTTATTTATAGCATTGTAGGTTAGGTCATATCAATAAAACTAGAATCACAAAATTACATAAAGAAGGATACTTGGATACTTTTGATTATGAATTATATGAAATATGTGAATCTTGTTTATTAGGAAAGATGACCAAACTACCCTTTAAGGGAAAGGGACAACTTGCTAGTGAGTTACTAGAATTAATACATTCAGATGTATGTGGGCCTATGTCCACAAATACGAGGTGGATACTTATATTTCATTACGTTCACAGATAACCATTCTAGATATGGTTATGTTTACTTGGTGAAACAAAAGTCTGAATCATTTGAAAAGTTCAAAAAATTTAGACTAAAGGTAGAGAAATAAACTGGCAAAAATATTAAGACACTTAGATCAGATCGATGTAGTGAATACTTAGACCATGAGATTTTTGGTTACTTAAAAAAGAATCGGATTCTCTCACAATGGTCTCCTCATGTAACTCCAGAACATAATGGAGTTTCTGAGAGGAGAAATCGTACACTATTAGATATGGTACATTCCATGATGAGTCATGCAGTCCTTCCTACATCCTTTTGGGGATATACAATTGAAACCACAATATATCTTCTAAATAAAGTTCGATCTAAATTGGTTGATAAGACACCATATGAGATATGGACTGGTAGAAGATCTGGATTATCACACTTGAAGATTTGGGGATGTGAAGCATGCTATATCTGGTAAGCTTCAAGCTGAATCAGATAAATGCAAATTTGTTGGGTATCCAAAAGAAAGTTTTAGTTATCAATTCTATCATCCTATTAAGCAAAAGGTGTTTGTCTCAAGATATGCTACATTCTTAGAAAGAAAATTTATTCTCAAAGAAAGCAGTGGGAGTGAGGTTGAACTTAGAGAAGTTCAAGAGCCACAAATTCACATCGAAATGGAATAAGAACCTCAAGTTGATACATATGATGTACAACCGTGAGTTCAAGAGATGCATAGTCTATGAGAACTAGTAGGATACATTTTCCTCCCACTAGATTAGATCTACATATTGAGCATGGAAAGGATAATGCATCTCTCATACATAATGAGCCTACTACTTTTAAAGAAGCAATGTCTGATATTGATTCTTTAAAATGGCAAGAAACGATGGAATTTAAAATGGAATCCATGTATACTAACCAAGTATGGACTTTGGGAGATGCACTTGTATAGTACCTATTAGGTGCAAATGGATTTTTAAGAGAAAAATGACATAGATGGAAATTTACATACATACAAAGCAAGGTTGGTGGCAAAAGGTTACAGACAAAAACAAGGAGTTAATTTTGATGAAACTTTTTTGTCAGTACTAATGTTTAAATCCACGTCTTGTTGGACCCCAATTTTTAAGTGAAAATAAGAAATATTCAAAAGTGGATGAGTTGATTGAAATTAAGTTGAAAATTAAGAAATAAAGAGAGAAAGTGTGAGAAGATGAAAAATTGTGAAAAGTCTGACTTTTTGGCCTTTGGGGGTTGACTTTTGATTTAGGCAAAATTTGATAAAATAATTTACATAAAACTTGTAGATTATGTTAAGAGTTTTCTGTAGCCATAAAGTTTGTAATTTTTCGATCTTAGGAGTGAAATCAATTTCTCAGTCAAAGTTTAAGTGCGTTAGGGTTGACTTTTATTATGGCTGAAACTTTGACTGAGAAATTGACCTAGTTAGAGGTTAATTTAGCCTTGGATTCTTCATAAAAGTTGAAGATTGTAATTTGATATTTATTTTGATATAAAGTATAGAATTTTTCGATTTAGGAATAATAAGTTATGATTTTTACAAGTTTCTATTATGAGTTTAGCATGATTATTAGAGGACAGAAGTTTTGATTGAAAAATGGACTTCCTTAGAGGTCAAATTGATTTTTATATCCTTTGTGGAATAAGTAGAGATTCCTTCAAGCTTTATATAGAGACTAAGTTTGTCAAAATTGGAGTTCGGGATTAAGAGTTATGAATTTTGGAAGTTTCGGATTTTCTCGTGGAAAAAAATAATAAAATAAAAAAATAGGAAGCATCGCCGTCGCTAGGGCGACGATTCGCCTCGCGAGGGCAAGTGTCCAGCTCGCCATCGCGAGTGCGACGCCTAGCGAGGGCGAGGGAGCCCTCGCCTCGTCCAAACGCAGGCGTTCCGCCCTCGCACGACGCCGTTTTGTTCTTTTGGTTTTCTTGACTTTACTTTCTCAAATCCGACCTTTGTTTACTATTTTGCTCATATCTTTTCCGTACGACATCCGATTGAGTTGATTCTCAAAGCGTTTGATTCCTAAGACAATTCCCTACATCTTCATGAAAATTTGTAATTTTATGAGATTAAATTAATGGTGATTAATTTAATCAAAGTAAGTTGGATAATTTTCTGAACATGGTTCAGTATTTTGCGAAATTCGGGAGCTGTACAACTCCTATTGAGATGATTCTTAAGGCCAAATAAAATTAAGATATAGGGCTACAACTCTTGTGAAAGGATCAAAATTTAATTTCATCCCTAATATTGTCAATTTCTGGAATTAAATTAGGGTAATGTTCAGTCTCGGATTTTTCGCGGGTCCGATAGTATTTTGGCTATAACATCTTCGTTTCTGATCAGAATTGAGTGCAGTTGGTGGCGTTGGATTCGTATAATTGAGAGGAACATTTATCTAGAAGGAAGTTTGGATAAATTCTTTCAAATTGATAGTGCGAATCAGATCTGAAAGTAAAGAGGAAATAAAGTGAAGTGTAGGGGCAAACTTGAAATTAGGCTAAAATGGAGGGCAACTTGGTCATTTCTCCCTCATTTAAAATGACATGGCAGAAAACACATGGGGTTGTCGTTTTATACATCTGAAACTCACGAAAACAAGACAAAAATAAAGGAAAGAAAAGATGAAGAAGAGAGAAGATCGAAGAAGAAGGAGAAAGGGTCGGCCATGGAAGGAAAGAAGAAGAAGGATGAAGCAAGTCGATTTTTGGGGGGTTTTCTAAGGGATTTTCGTTGCTTTTCAAAGGGGAAGGAAGCAAGAAGAAGATAGTTACTTTAAAGCTTGAAAATGTCGAAAATGGTGGAGAAAATGGTAAGAGAGAGAAAGCTTTGAGTTTTGAATTTTCTTGAGAGATGTTGGTTGGTTTAGCTTTAGATTGTTATGAATTTAAGTTTTCTAAGGTTTATTGAAGAGATTAGGCTATGATTATGTTGATTTTATGAATTTGGGGTTTATGTCAAAGTTTGAAATTTGGGGATTTTTGGAATTGTTGCTTTAGATAGCTTGGATTAATGATGAATTTGAGATTTCTTAAGTCAATTTTGATGTATATGTTTTAGGTTATGTTTAATTTTAGATGGAAATTAATTAAGGTTTAGGCTTAATTTTGTGTTTGGGGATTTTGTGAATTAATGGTGTAGAATCATCAATAATAGTATGGGTTTGTGAAATATGAAATCAATTTTGAAGATTATGGGATTTATGATATTGAATTTGTGTAAATTGGTTTAGGCCAATTTTGGAAATTGGGGTTTTTGAAAATTGGAGATTTAGATAGCTTGAATATGTGAGGAATTAATGTTTTCTAAGCTCAATTTGA
>JANITW010000008.1:54484758-54503524 GCA_027564335.1 Erythroxylum williamsii
AACTTTCATGTTAACCAACCTAGGAATGGTGATAATGGAGGTAATGGGGAGCATGAGAGAGTAGGTGAGAATAATGGTAATCAAAGGAGAAGGAATATTAGGGAAGCAACAACTTCTAATGTAAATTATGATCCATTAACTGCTGCTTGTCCTAATTTTGATGTTAATTTTGACGTTAAGGGATTACTCATTAATTCTTTTCCTAAATTTCATGGCTTGACAGGAAAGGATCCTTACATGCATTTGCATTCCTTGTCTATGATCTGTCAGAGTATGAAACCAGTGGGAGCTTCACTTGATCAAGTGCTATGGAAGGTTTTTCACCTATCTTTGGAGGGAAAAGCAAGAGAGTGCTAGATGAGTCTTCCAAGGCATATGGCGAATGCCTACCACAGTTGGGCCAATATGAGGAAGGCTTTCTTGGAGAAGTATTTTTCAGCTTTTCGAACTTCATTGATGAGGAAGGACATTACTCAGCATGCCAGGATTATGATGAGTCTCTCTATGACTATTGGAAACGCTTCCAAGATTTTTTATCTAGATGCCCCCACCATCAAATACCAGATGAATAGGTAGTGCAATATTTCTATGATGGGATGAAAAGTTAAGAAAAAGGTATGTTAGATGCGGCATCGAGAGGTTCATTGATTGATCTTACAACTTCGGAAGCATGGGATTTGATCAAGAAGATGGCTTTGAATCATCAACAGTACAGTGTTAGAGAGACCCGAGGAGTGAATGAGTTGGGCATCACAATAGCCCAATCCAAAAGAATAGAGAGTTTGGAGTCAAAAGTTAACTCTTTGGTTATCCATCATCACTACAGAGTTGAAGAATATGAATTTGCATCGTTCGACATCTTTTATGGATCTCACAACACCTAGTTGAGATACTTGTGGATTAGTGATGCACATATCTAGTGTTTGCCTCGGTCGGTTTGAAGAAGTGTTTGCAATGTATCTAGGACGATTAAATCAGAAATGTGACCCCTACTTCAAAACTTATAACAAGGGATGGAAGGCCAACCCTAGGTTTAGTTGAGGAATGAAGAGGGATAGGCTCAAAATAGATTTCAATGAGGGGGAGGAGCTGGTACTTCCACCAACTAGTTCACCAACCAAAAACAAATCATGACTGTCCCATCCAAGGAGGACACCAACCAACTGCTACACAATATGATGACTTTGATGAAGTAAGAATGGAATTCTAACAACAACCAGTTTAACGCCATAGCTTCTCTGATTCAGCAAGATTCTTCAAAGAATGTTTCTCAATTCAATGCCTTGGAAAAGACAATGGAGGAATGGGAGAAAAAAGTGGAAAATATTAACTCTTTTGTCACTCAATTGTCTAACAACATGAGTGAGAACAAAGCAAGAAGTAGTGGACCCATTCCTTCAAATACTGTGATGAACCCTAAAAGTTTAAATGCAATCGCTCTTCGAAGTGGGAAGCAAGTGAAGTTCAACCATCAAGATGAAGAAGAATGTGAAGAGGAGATTGATAGTGGAGAATTGCCTTTAATAAAGAACAACATCAAGAAATCTGAAAGCTCTAAGAAAAAATCACTTTTGAACGAAAGGATGTCTGAACCAAGAAGCAAGGGAGCTACTTCAGAGAGTTATAAGGAACAAGCACCAACAAGTGAGCATGTAGAATCAAGTAAGCATGGAGCTAATGAAGCCCAAAGTAAGGAGGAAAATCTTTAAGATCTTCCTTTTCCTAATTCATATTTGATGAGCAAGCGAATGATAGACATTAAGCATGAAAAAGATACATTGATTTGTTTGGTAAAGTAGAAGTCAATATTCCTTTACTTGATTTCGCGAAACAGGTTCTTACTTATGCTAAATACCTTAAAGACTTGTGTACCCATAAGAGGAAGTTTAGGCCCAGTGAGAGAGTCCAAGTAAGCTCAAATGTGTCAACTTTATTCAAGCCTCAAATCCCTGTGAAATGCCAAGATCCTGGATCTTTCACTATCCCTTGCACTATAGGTAAAGTTACCATAGGGGAGCCTTGCTAGATCTAGGAGCAACCATTAATGCTATGACTAAGTCTATTTTTCAATCATTAGGAGTTAAAAATCTTAAGTCTACATTTGTAGTTCTCCAATTGGTTGATATATCAATTAGGCATCCTATGGGCATTATAGAGGATATTTTGGTCCAGGTCAAGGGTTTAGCTTTTCTTGCTAATTTTTATGTGCTTGATATTTTTCTGAAGTTGTGCAGGATACTTCTTTGATTCTTGGTCGACCCTTCTTAAGGACTGCTAATACCATGATTAGTATGAAAAAAGGTACGATCGCCATGGAGTTAGGAGACCAGCAGCTAAGCTTTAGCATGTATGAGGCTATGAAACACCCCCAAAAGGACTATTCGCTCCTAGGAGTTAACATGCTTGACATTGTTGTTGATGATGCATGTATTAAGTTTAAACTAGCAATGAACCCATTAACTAATGACTCCTTCGAGGAAGGATTTTTTGCTGATGTTTCAGGTGAACTGCAGAATATGAACGTTAGCACAGAAGTGGGAAGTGGTCGAGTTACCTCACCAAATCATGGTTATCAACCAAATGTCCCCTAAGAGATGAAGGATCCACCGTAAGCAACAGGTTGTTTCTCATCCCTCACTTACAATGTACTTCTGCTTTGTGATTGAAGATGACATTGTTATGCATGAGTGTGTTGAACAAGTGTGGGGGAGAAACCATCCCAGTACGAAGATAGCTGTGTTTTTGCTTTCATCAGTAGCTTTACATTCCAATAAAAGTACCTTTGTCTCTTCATGCCCCTGATGTTCCCATTGTGCCTGTGTTTTGATTATTTCACATTGAGGACAATATAATGTTTAAGTATGGGGGAGATTTTCCCACCTTGCAACTCTTGTTTGTTCCTCATTTCGGTCATTTAAATGTTTATGTTAGTCAATTATGCATAGTGTTCAAATTTTAAACTTGGTGACTGAGGCAAATAAAGTTTTTTGTTGTTTTTTGTCGCGCCGAACTATGCCTTCATCGCGGCCATGTGCTGAATCAATGTTTTTTTACTTTTATGAACTCTTTCTTTGCTACGACAATGTTTGTGTGTTGAACTATTCACCACGGAGAACTTTGGTTTCACCGACGTCATACTCTTGCAGAAATGATTTTTTTTAAAAATTGCCTCAATTTAACAATTCTTCCTAATTAGATTCTTGTCACTCTTATATCTCAAAGAAACTCTTAAAAAAAGTTTCCAAGTGATCCTTGTGTTTTTGAAAATACCTCCCATTCTTTAAATGATAGTCGGATTTGGTTAATTTCATTTTCAATGTTTTCAACACAAAGTAAGTGAGGGTATGCTGACAAAGTAGCACTTTATGTTTTTAAACCTCGAGACCGTTCATTGAGATATTAACCTTGTTGGAAGGATATGTAGGCCTGAATTTTTCAATTTTTGTATGTATTTGCTTATTCATATCTCTCTAGAACTTGTTTCAATTCTTAATCAAGGCTTGATGAACTAAAATTTTGTTAAAATGCTAGATTCATTCTTTCAAAACCCTGGTGACCCAAACACAATCCCTATAAACACCTATCCATTGCTAGCCCCTTGAGCCATAATTTTTGAGCACATGCACACATCTTTATATGGTGTCAATAGTTTCTTTCATATTTTTTCTTGTTATCTCAAGAAATTGGTTATTGAAAAAGCCAATGAAAAAGAAAGAGAAAAGAAAGAAAGAGAAATTTCCAAAAAGAAAAAAAAAATGTTCTCAAAAGAAAATATTCTAAAAAAAAAGGGTTAAGAAATAATTATGTTGTCATTTGTGCAAATATTGTCTTACTATTGACATCTATTTTATAATTGTGGTGCATGTACTCATACTTGTTTCTTCTTTCGTCCATTCCATCCATTTCATCTAGCCTTCTGTGCATTACAACCTTGAAAAGTCCTCTTGATTTTCAAAATTATAGTTCTTGTAGTGGAGAGGTGGAATTATTACAAGCTTATGGTAGAGAATGGACTAAGCAGATTTTAGAGTGAAATTATCCTAAAAGAGAGCAAATACCTTATCTTGAGTGAAATCTCTTTTGCTCAATCTATTGGATTAAATTTTTATAGTGTTTATTTTCTTAGCATTCTTTCAGTCTGCTTTGATTGATTTACGAGAAAGTGATTTTTGCCAATTTCCTACTTTTATTTTAAGCATGGTCGGAATTTTTCTTTTGCATTTGAGTCGCTATGACTCTTATAAACTTTGTCCAGGAGTACAAAGGTCTAAGTGTCAGAGAATTTGATCGAGCGCAAGTTTATTACATAATTGGCGACATTTTCATAACTTTTACTACACTTTATGACTCATATTTCTAGATTTTGTGCTTAAATTGACTCTTGAGTGTGTACTTTTATTTTATGTAGTTTGACAATAAGAATTGTCACAAATTATTATTAATTGCTCTAATTAATTTTTTGAGAATAATTGATACTGCAAACTACCATTTTTGTTGTAGGAGACTTAAGGAAAGGAACTCAAGAAGAATATGTAGAGTCAAAGAAGGCTAAAGTGATGTTAACAAGAGAACAAACGCAACAGAATGTTCTCTGCAGTGAAATACGAAAAAACCTAGTTGAACTTTCGGGAAAAGTTTACCTCGGTGAAGATTAATTCTTTCATTGCGGCAAAGGAAACCGCAATGAAGTAAAACCTTTCGGGAAAAGTTCAAAGTGATGAACCTTCAAAAGAATAAACCATTTTTGAAAAAATTATCCACTGTGCAACCCGATCCAATCATCTTTCGTTTAAAAACCTACCAAATTAGGTTAAGAGTCGACAACAAAAAGACATATACAACATATTCACACACTTGGCTCTCTCTCTCTCAACTTCAACCATCATTCATCACTGTTTTCCATCTTCATCGCCAACTCTTTCATCATTAGCTGCTACCATGGATGCTGTTGGTGGGTTTCTAGTTGTGAGTTCTCTCGAAGCAATGCTTAGCTAAGCACCTTTTCCTCTTGAAGATGTAGCAATGGCTTGAGTTCAATGGGCTTCAAAGGGGAGTAGTTTACTCATGTTTAGCTACATTGTTATGAACCCCTTAGTTAGGATTTATACTTTAGAGTTGGATTTTTTTTATTATAGTTTAATCAAGTTTTGAACATTTATTGTGTTATTGGGTTTATTGATATAGAACTTAGAGTTTGAATATATGAAGCCTCATATATGTCTTTTTGTGATTTTATTAATTCTCTTTTATTTACCTAGTCAGGTTTGATATTGAGATGATGCTAGATCCTAAATTGACTACTTGCATTAACTTACCCGTTACACACACTAAGATGCATTCAACAAGGTTTTAAGAAATGGAGTTCATTGATTGAAACCTTGGACTTAAAGAGTTCTTTAAGGTTTATGATTTGAAAACTTAGTGATTTTCACTCCCACCAAGATTTATTTTGAACTATGATAGCCTAAGCTCATTTTTCAAGAGGATTTCATCACATTTGATCATTGTTTTTAATTTTCAAATTCTTATTCCAAAAAATGCTAAAATACTTTTTATACATTTCTCTTACAATTAGTTCAATTTTGTTAGTTTTCTTAAAGAACCAAATCCCCCCGCTTAACAAATTTAGTTTGCATTTTATGACATTTAAGCTAGCTTAGGTCCATTGCATTAGGTTCCAATTCAGTGAGACGACCTGAGGTTGCACTCTACATTGCAATCCTTGGAATTAAATTTTTTATTTGGCCGCCAAGGGTAAGATCGAAAGACACCACGGATCAATGTGTGAAGTAATTTGGAGTTGTTCTTTGAAGTTAAAGAGGTAAGGGAATACTAAACTTGTTATCATGTTAGAACATGTACTGTTTGATGTTTGAAGTGTATAAAATGGTTACTAAATTAATGAAGAACTAAGGTTAGAAACTTGATAAATGTTGGATACTAGTTATAAGGAGTGGGTCTACCAAATAGACATCGATATTATAACCATATCTTGACCTATAGACATCAAAATAGGATTATTTTGAATTCAGATTAAACTAGATACATATATCTACAATTTTATGTAGGAATAAAATTTGAAATTTGGCTTAGAGTTGAGTTCCGGTTGTTGTACATGGTTGAGAACAATCTATAGTATTTTGGTTATAACTCTCGAAATAATGAGCCAAATTGCATAAACTTTATTTCATTTCAAACTAAATACAAAGAGTAACATTTGTTCAGAAGGACATATTGTCTAAAAACATCAGTTTCTAGGTTAAATTGGCCATATAAAACTAATCCAAAACCATGTCCTGTGAAAATAGCTTTTCGAAGGTTTCGGGTCACTTATCCCTCAATTATGGGAAATGTTTAGGAAGTTTAAAAATGGGGTTTTTTTCAATTAATGAACTATATAAGGTTTAGTTAATTTATTGGGTACTATAGGACTTAAATGGACTTGTTTAAGGTGTGTTTGAACTTAAATTGGTATTCGATGTAATTGAATAATTGTTAGTTTAATTATGCATTATTAATTGAGATGATAATGTGAAGGATGCATGATTTAATAATGATGAATACAATGCTAAATTTCTTGCTTTGATCAGGAATGAATGAGTTCCAAAGGCTTATGTATTATGAGTTAGATATGGTTGTTTGTGAGTTGGAAATTTTTGTGATAATATTGTGATAATTTCAGACCATCAATTGTCCGAGGAGCTTGATAGTTAGGTTTAAATTGGAAGTTCTTTCTAATTATGTGCATATACATAATGTGTGATGACTTAGCACTTCTAATGATACATAATTGCACCTATTTATATTTATAAGGTATGTCATGTAAATGTCAATGAATAGGTTCAATTGGAGCAAAATAAAGTCAATAAATAAGCTCAATTGGAGCAAAATAGAATAAAGACATATATTGTACTTCACCTTTTGAACAAAATCCTAAAATCTGAAATGGTTTGATTTAAAACTGTTGAGTCCTAGTCATGGGTAAATAGGCATGCCTAGAAGGGTTAGCAAGTTCTGTCTTCTATGATCAAACACTTCAGTGTCTTCTGATTTCAAACACTTCTGTGTCTTTTATTTCAGAGACTTAGGTCTCTTTTTCTTTAGATACCAATCATAGTATCTTTTGTTTTGGTCCCGTTACCTACTTCTGTAAAAAGGATTAGCAAGCTAAATTTTTTTGTATTTTATTATTTTTTCATTATAATTAAGCTCTTTTTTGAAAATGACTAAGCTTTGCTATAATATAAACAAATTCTATTTTGATACAGACGAGTTATGGTATGATACTTTAAAATTCTATTTTTGATAATATGTTCTTCTATTATGATACTTATGAGTCTTACATTAAAGCAGATATATTCTACTATGATATGATTTATTCTTGTTGAGATGTATATTGCTCGAAATGTGATATGATTTTATGTGAAAATTAAACGATTGTTAAAGAAAATTGTCGTCATGTATCCTGTTTAGTTATTCCCCACTAAACTATATGCTTGGCACGGTGGATTTGCCCTATATAAGTTTAGATATAGGAGTATAAAGACTGGGACAGATACAACTATAGTGCCCAATGATGATTGTGTTTTGTTTGAGTTGATTAGTTTGTTTTAGGTTGGTTGAGTTATAAATAATGTAATATGAGACTTGATGTAGTTTGTTAAAAGTTTGTAAACATTATATTACAAGGTGGATTTGAAATTATGTATTTTGTAAATCACCATCTCTATGATATGTACTATTTTGTTTATGGTTTGTAATGTCATACCTAAACTCATAATGGTTTTGGAATCGAAGCATGCATGTGTTGTATAAACTCAGTGTGCTGGTTAAATTCTGTTTTAAGTCAAAAATCAATGATATGTTTGGTATGATCCAGTCTTGTCTGAGGTGACATCTACATATCCTTCTGGGGGATATGCGAGTGTTACATTTAGGATTGGCCATAGCTTCTTCTAAGTCACTAGTAGTAACTTCTTGGTCAATTACTTGCTCTTCCCTTAAGTCATTTATTTTCCATAAATAATATACTCATTTTTCTTTTAATCTCTAAATCAAAATTCAAAGGATCTTAATAAGTAGACCTGGATACTGTCATGTATAAATAGTAAAAACCATAAAAAGATAAATAAATGAATATAAGAACTAATCATAAATAAATATGCATGAAACCAATTATTACCAAATCAAAAACCAAATCAACACCAATCCTAATTAATAGCACCAAAGTTTTGATATGTGTTGAATGCAATAAAACTTTTAAATGAAATTTATAACATAAACATATAGTAACAGTAAGAATGGATCACATCCATAGAGAGTGCATGCCTAATTTTTATATTAAACTAATCAGTATAAGAAAATGGGGGTTTGAAATTTAATTAATGTAATTAAATTAAATTAAATTACCTATCTACCAGTTAAGAGTAAGGGTGTGTATTATTGGATCTCCCCAGACTCTTGGTATTATTAAGATTTTTATTGGGATGTTTTTTTAGTAGTTAAATAAAATTAAACTTTAAAAACAAATTAAGTTTAAAAAATGAAATATATAAAAAGTAATCAATGGATTAAAGCCTAGTTCTTGATTCAATCTTAACCCTTGTATAAACATGCATAATCAAATGTAATGTTGTTTTTGTCCCTCATTTTGAAATTGTTAACCATTGATTAATAACAAACTTTATTGTTACTAATATTACCATAGATTTTAACTAATTAAAACATGTTTTTTAATTACTTATAACAGTCGAAAAATCTAGAATAAGCTCTCTAGATTTAGTGCAATAGTATGCTTAAAAATGAGAAAAATAAATTAATCTAAGTAATAATCATGCAAGATAAAATTATTTAAATTATGATATGTTACACATAGTGATGATGATTATTAGTTAGCCACATATGAATCAGATTATTAATAATTACATATTGTAGTCATTAAAGTAGTAAATTTATACATGAATGATCCAAGAAGCCTTTTATAAATCCTTTTTTAGTAAATCAATAATAAGATTAAAAGAAGAATAAAGTTATGTACATGGCTTGAGAGAGTTTAGAAACTCTTCTCAATCCTATCAAAAACAAAATTCCCTATGCTAATAAGATTTCCCCGAGAAAAGCTCCACAGATGGTAATTACATAAAAAACATGATACTATGCTTCATTGAGGACCGAATATCCTAAGCAACATACATCAAGTGAAGCATTCAGAATAATAATAGGCAGTAAGATTCGATTGTTCATTTTTACAATGGAGGTCGCTAATTACTTCAGAAAAGAACAGTAGAAAGCACACATTCTCAAACCCCCCGTTAATGTATGCTGCATTTCGTGGCATCTGCCTACCTTTGGTGTTGAAGTTTGGCCATGAATGGTTTGTTGTATGATGGTGCAGCCCCATCTGGATCTTCTATGGCCATTGAGTTGCTCCTGCATGTTTCTGGTCTACTATCAGCTTGTTGCTAGTGCTAGTACCCTTTTGAGTGTATAAGAGTTATGGTGGACTAATTACACTTGATGGAAAATGGAGATTTAATGTGCTGCTATGCTTTGATGAGCAACTTCTGCCATCAGTCTCTAAAAGTTTCACTTGTTTACCTGAAAACATAAAACTTCCAAAAGTGTTGTACCCCAATTGCGGAGCCCAACTTCGGATCATAAAACGTTAGCTTAATCCAATGGAATACCTTAACCATCATTGGTTCATCTTCTTTCTCTGATGTTAAACATGTTGGACCCTGATTCCAGTGTCCAATGATCATTCCAGATTCATAAAGCGTGAGCGGGTCTTCTTGTAGGGTTATTTTAACGAACCCTCTTTAGTCATCATTCTTATAACATCTCCAACTACAAGGGTGAGCCCAAACAAATCAAACACCTAAATAGCCACTTGAATTTTTCATAAAAATTTTAACTCCATGTAACTAGTTTACTTTGAAACAATAATCATCTTATTCAGAGCTCTATAGCTCAAGATATGCAAAAAAAAACAAAAGTGTTCTCATACCTCAATCATGTTCTTCCAACCGACCCCTCACTTTCTCTAATACAAACTTCTTAAAATCAACTCTAAAAGATACAAATTTCTATGGAGAGATAGAAACATGTCATAGGAATCTATTTATTTAAGAATCATTTCATTCGGAGGTTGGATGAGGGAGTTATGGCACAAAGAATCCAATATGTTTATGTCTGTAATTATTTTGTACCCATCTTGGCGCAATTGTCATAACTTTTGCTAAACATGTCGGATTAAGTTCGTTGTTGGACGGTTTGAAAGTAGAGTTCTAGATATACAACTTTCATGAATACATAAAGTAAGATTCTGCCTCTAAAATAGTCAAAATCTTGATTTACTATAGCTGCCCTCGTTTAACGGACATCCATGTCAGCTAAACGGACATAGACTGGCTTGGGAGCAATTTTCACCCGAGAAGGTCCATTTAAAGGACATCCATGTCCGTTTAATGGACATTGGTGAGGCAGGGGCTCCTTTTTCACCCGAGAAGGTTTGTTTAATAGACCTAAAGTTCATATAACGGACATAAAGGTTCCCCAAATCCCTCCAAAGCCTCTCCAATGCTTCCTACATTCAATATAAACTCATATTCACTCATAATCTTCCTAATTTCACTTCTTCTAATGCAATAACACTCCTAAAACATTAAATTACCAATTTGGGTGCATCAAACTCCCAAAATTCAACTCAAATGACTCATCACAAACATCAACTCTCATCATTCACCATAGCTGCCATGTTCATAGCTCCTATACAATAACATCACTTATAATAGTCATATCTCTCAACTCTGATACCCAATCTTTACAATCTTTATGTCGTTGGAAAACTAGAAAGATCATCTACAACTTTAAAGAAAAACACTTTGTCTAGTTCTATCTAGATTAGTCCACCTTTTCCTTTAATTCCAACACAATTCCTATCTTTCCTTTTCCATAATATATTTGAATTATACGTAACAACAATTTGTATTCAACATTTATCATCGTCATCCATAACCAAATTCACATTTCACACTGACAATCATCCATACACAAATTCATATTCCATTAACATCATAAAATAAGAGTTTTACAAACTTTAATGACATTTCAAGCCACAATACATTAATATTTCAAAATTCCCAAATTACACAAGACACTTAAATAATCATTGCTCAAAATGCAAATTTGGATTTATGCCTTGATTCACTTTAACTTTATCTCTTGCTTATCACTTGAATAGGGGAAAGAGAGTGGGGGTGAGCTTAAAAGCTTGTGGGTCACATGTTTATAATAGATAATAAGAAAAACAATTTAAAAAGCTTCTTTCCATTGAACATTTTCATAAACATAATCATTCCGCTTTGAAATCATAAAACACTTATTTCTCCAAATTCTCAACCTATTCATAGTAATACAAATCATGTATGCATCAACTTTTCAATATATCATGAACACATAAACACATTAGAATGGTTTGGTTAGGTCCAAAAATAGAAAGTACTACACGTTTCCCATAAAGGTCCTGCATAGTCGTGAACAAAACGTACTATCGCAATCTCACAAAATGGTTTTACGTAGTCGTGAACTTGTGGGAGTCCATAAAGGAGCTTCATGCCACTAGCGGGCAGGCAGAAGAAGCCTTTAGTCAAAATGCACTTGACATACTTAAGGGACTAAACCAAACCCACATAGCATCTATTTCATGACATGTAAACATGTTGCCCAAAGAGCACACTTTGAAAACATGATTTTTCTTAATGTTTTTCCACAAAGGCATATTTTGAAAACACAATTGTTCATAAACATGAAATATCTCACATTTCATCACCCATATTCACCTATTAAACATATAGGAATTTCTTAAATCATTCAAAGCAATAATGCAACAATTATGAAGTTATTTGAAATCATTTTATTCTCTTGCTTTAGAAGGAAACATTTATGGCTCATTAATTCTATTATAAACATGAAACCCACCTTGAATTTCCTTTCTTAATACTTTGCTAAAAAATGTCTCTCCCCTTGCTCTTCTTACCTTCCTTGATTTCCTTTAACAATAGCCATAAAATTCCATTCAATAGCGATCTCAATTGCGACCCATAAGACACATTCACTAAAATTCATCCTAGAGTTCTTAAACCCATACATTTCTTAAGCTATATGAACCAAAATCTTCTTAAAAAATCCAAAATATTAAACATAAGCTTACCTTGAATCTTCACTAAACAATGACGTTCTTGGCTCTAATGGAAGCTCTAATACTCCTCTTCCTTTTTCTCTTCTTGAACAATCCCATATTCCTTCTTGAAAGCCAAGAAGAGTTGAAACCTAGGTTTTCTTCTTTCTTTCCTTTCTTCTCCACCGAATTCTCTCCTTCTTCTCTCTTCTGTTTCTTTTTCTCCCGTAATTTCATTCACGCTTCTTCCTTAAAAGCAAGCCCACACTTCTTATTACAATTTTGCCATTAATGAGTGTACAAAGACCCTTCTAACCTTCCTTATATGCCTTACAACTTAAATGGTTAAGTGAGTTGCCAATTTTTCCCCTCATGCAATCTTGCCACCTTAATACTATAATTCAATTAACCCATGTCATAAAATCTTACTCACATTAACATGCTAATTAACTCCACAAATTTACTTTATTAGGACCTCAAAATTCATTTTAAGTAATTGCCTAACTTCTTTCAAAAATCAAGACCTTTTTTTGATCATGTAATTGAAGGAATTTGATAATACTTACTTCTAGAAAATTGTTCCTCATTGTCTTAATTTTTTAATGACACCAAAATCATTCGATTTGGTCCAGAAATATGAAAGTTATACTACAAACATTTCCAAACTATTCTTGTACTGAAACAATTTATGTGCTCAATTTCCATCCAAAAATTGAAATTCTTAGAGATTGAATTAGAACGAGATTTCATCAGAACATTTGTATCCCCATATCTCTAGTTTACCCCTAATTAAATATCATCTCATTTTGATAACCAAAGAAAAAGTTATGGCTAAAAGACTGAAGCATACTCAATGAACATGTTTCAACTTATAACTTCCAATATTTCATATATAACCCATCTTGTCTTAACTACCTTTTCTACATCATTTCAAATTCAAAAATTCTTCTTTTCTTTACACATGAATAATTGCCAATAATTTCTCATTTCATATTTCTAGCTTCTAAGAAAATTTCAGGGATCAACAATTCTTCCCCTTTTAAAGAATTTCGTCCTCAAAATTCTTACCTGAGTAATCAAACAAATGGAGGTAATGTTATCTTATGTCTTCCTCAGTCTCTCAAGTAACTTATTCACTCACTAATTTCCTCCAAGTGAACATAGTCAATAAACTCAGTCGGTCTTTTAATCACTCGTTTAGTCATTCACTTCTTAATTATTTCCTCAATATATATATATATATATATCTCAGATTACTCACAATTTCCCACTTATAGCATCGATCACATCAATATCAGATCATATCGATATTTCTTAGCATATTCACATATGATACATTGTGAATCCAAGATATCTTTGTTAGTAATACTAACTCGCAATTCAATGGTACGATTCTTAATAACTTTATATGGACCAATTCAATTCAAGCTGAGCTGCTTCTTTATCCTAACCTGAGAACATCTTGCACTCAATCTAGGCACACCATAGGAATGTGATATTCTTAGATACAATTCATCCTTTGTTTCATAGTCCACATCACTATAGCATTAGTACACTTAACTCGTATGTCTATCTCACAGTATTCTATACCTTTTGTGTTGACCCCCCAAATTCATTCATTTTTCTATTGTCATCATTTCTTTTTTCATCTTCCATAAGCATATCCTCAATCAATTTAAAACTATTGATGCATAATCATTATGAAATTCTAGTCTCAATTCCCCTAATATCTTCTTATTGTGGATCCTAACTTTTGTCATACTCATCAAACAACCATCTGAGTTCTTAAGATCTTCTTATGATCATAACAATTTATATTTTCATTACATTCTACTTGTACACTTTAATCTCATCATTCCTACTTGTCTCCCTATTTTTCTCAAACAATCTATGATAATGCATTTACATCATTATCACATTCGGGGCTATACACCATAATACATTATTAGTGTCATATTCAATTCCACCAACACAAATGCATTGACTAATTATCTTCCATATTTAACCATGTGTTATTTCCCATTTCTAATCCTCCAAAACTTTCAATTTTATAAAACTCTAAAAAGGCATCATTTTTCTCACTAATTCTATTAGCTCGAACTCTTAATCAATGCCCATGAGTATGACATACACATGTGACTCATACTAGGAATTAGTTGTATGGGATGCTAAGATTTGTCAAAAATACATCTAACTTGATACATCTTTCCTAAAATGCCTATGTAAGATCTCAATTTTGGCATTTGATACCACAACTATTGGGCACTGCTTTCTGGAACCCAACTCTTGCTCTGATACCACAACTGTTGGACCCTAACTACAAAGCCCAACTCCAGATCATAAAACGTAAGCTTAATCTAATGGAATTCCCTTAACCATCATTGGTTCATCTTCTTGCTCTGATACTAAACATGTTGGACCTCAATTCTGAAGTCTAACGATCATTCCAGAGTTGTAAAGCATGAGCGGGTCTTCAAGTAGGGTTATTTCAATGGATCCTTTTTAGTCATCATTCTCATAACATCTCAAACCACAAGGGCGAGCCTAAACCAATCAAACACCCAAATAACCACTTGAATTTTTCATAAAAATTTTATCTCCATGTAACTAGTCTACTTTGAAATAATAATCACCTTATTCAGAGCTCTATAGCTTAAGATATGCAAAAAACCAAAAGTGTGCTCATACCTCAATCATACTCTCCCAACCAACCCTTCAATTTCTCTAATGCAAACTTTTTAAAATCAAATAAAAAAGATACAAATTTCTATGGAGAGATAGAAACATGTCTTACTAATCTATTTCTTTAAGATTCACTTCATTCGGAGGTTAGATGAGAGAGTTATGGCCAAAGAATCCAACATATTTATGTCCTTAATTATTTTGTACCCATATTGGCGCAATTGTCATAACTTTTGGTAAACATGTCGGATTGACTTTTTTTTTGGACGATTGAAAATTAGACTTCTAGATATAGAACTATCATCAAGACCACAAAGTGTGATTCTGCCTCTAAAATAGCCAAATCTTGATTTATTATAACTATCCTGTGAATGTCTGTTTAACAGACATCCATATCCATTTAATAGACATAGACTAGCTTGGGAGCAATTTTCACTCGAGAAGGTCCGTTTAACGGACATCCATGTCTATTTAACAGATATTGGTGAGGCAAGGGGTCCTTTTTCACCCTATAAGGTCCATTTAACAAACCTAAAGTTCGTCTAATGAACCTAGGGGTTCCCCAAAACCCTCTAAAGCCTCTCCAATGCTTCCTTCATCCAATATAACCTCATATTCACTCATAATCTTCCTAATTTTACTTCTTCTAATGCAATAACACTCCTAAAATATTCAATTACCAATTTAAGTGCATCAAACTCCCAAAATTCAACTCAAATGACTCATCACAAACACCAACTCTCATCATTCACCATGGCTCTCATATTCATACCTCCTATATAGTAACATCACTTATAATGCTCATATCTCTCAACTCCGATACCCAAACTTTATAGTCTTTATGTCATTGGAAAATTAGAAAGATCATCTACAATTTTCAAGAAGAACGCTTTGTATAGTTCTATCTAGATCAGTCCAACTTTTCCTCTAAATTCCAACACAATTCCTATCTTTCCTTTTCCATAATATATTTCACTTATATGTAACAACAATTTGTATTCAACATTTATCATCATCATCTATACCTAAATTCACATTTAAAACTGGCAATCGTCCATACACAACTTCATATTCCATTAACATCATAAAATAAGAGTTTTACAAACTTTAATGACATTTCAAGCCACAATACGTTAATATTCCAAAATCCCCACATTATACAAGACACTTGAATAATCATTGCTCAAAATGCAATTACAGTTTTGTTTTACATAATTTACTCCAAAATAATACAAAACATGCAAATTCAGATTTATGCCTTGATTCACTTTCACTTGATCTCTTACTCGTCACCTGGATAGGGGAAAGGGGTGAGCTTAAAAGCTTATGGGTAACATGTTTGCATGGGATAACAAGCAAAAACATTTATAAAGATCATTTCTATTGAACATTTTCATAAACATAATCATTACAATTTAAAATCATAAAACACTTACTTCTCCACATTCTCAACCAATTCACAATAACGTAAATCATGTATGCATCAACTTGCCAACATATCATGAACACATAAACACATGAAAACAATTTGGTTAGGTCCAAAAATAGAACGTACTACACGTTTCCCATAAGGGTCCTGTGTAGTCGTGAACAGAACGTACTATTGCAATCCCATAAAATGGTATTACGTAGGCATGAACTTATGGGAATTCGTAAAGGAGCTCCATGCCACTAGCGGACAGGCAGGAGAAGCTTTTAGTCAAAATGCACTTGACATATTTAAGGGACCAAACCACACTCACTTAGCATGTATTTCATGAATTGTAAACATGTTGCCCAAAGGGCACATTTTGAAAACATGGTTTTTCTTGATGTTTTTCCATAAAAGCATATTTTGGAAACACAATTATTCACAAACATGAAATATCTCACATTTCATGAACCAGATTCGCGTATTAAACATATAGCAATTTCTTAAATCATTCAAAGCAATAATTCAACAATTATGAAACAATTTGAAATCATTTTATTCTCTTTCTTTAGAAGAAAACATTTATGGTTCATTAATTCTATTATAAAGATGAAACTCACCTTGAATTTCCTTGCTTAATACTTTGCTTAAAAATGGCTCTCCCCTTGCTCTTCTTGCCTTCCTCGATTTCCTTTAACAATAGCCACAAAATTCCATTCAATAGGAATCTCAATTGAGAACCCACAAAACACATTCACTAAAATTGATCCTAAAGTTCTTAAACCCATACATTTCTTAAGCTATATGAACCAAAATCTTCTAAAAAAAACCAAAATATTAAACATAAGCTTACCTTGAATCTTCACCAAACAATGACTTTCTTGGCTCTAATAGAAGCTCTAATCCTCCTCTTCCTTTTTCTCTTCTTGAAAATCCCCAAATTCCTTCTTGAAAGCCAAGAAAAGTTGAAACCTAGGTTTTCTTTTTTCTTTCCTTTCTTCTCCACCGAATTCTCTCCTTCTTCTCTCTTCTCTTGGATTTTCTCTCTCAATTTCGTTCATGCTTCTTCCTTAAAAGCAAGCTCACACTTCTTATTACAATTTTTCCATCAATGAGTGTACAAAAACCCTTCTACCCTTCCTTATGCCTTCTAACTTAAATGGTTAACTGACTTGCCAATTTTGCCCCCCATTCAATCTTGCCACCTTAATACTATAATTCAACATGTCATAAAACCTTACTCTCATTAACATGATAATTATCTCCACAAAAATACTTTGTTAAGACCTCAAAATTCGTTTAAGTCATTGCCTAACTTCTTCCAAATATCAAGACCATTTTCTGAACATGTAATTGAAGGAATTTGATAGTACTTCCTTATGGAAAAATGTTCCCCATTGTCTTAATTTTCTAATGACACCAAATCATTCGATTTGGTTTAGAAATCTGAAAGTTATACTACAAACATTTCTTAACTATTCTTATATTGAAGCAATATTCTATGCTCAAATTCCATCAAAAATTGTAATTTTTAGAGATAGAATTAGAACTCGATTTCATCAGAAAATTTGTAACCCTATCTCTCTAGTTTACCCAAATCAAATATCATCTCATTTGGGTAACTAGAGAAAAAGTTATGTCTAAAACACCGAAGCATACTCAATAAACATGTTTCAACTTATAACTTCCAATATTTCACATACAGCCCATCTTATCCTAACTACCTTTTCTACTTCATTTCAAATTAAAAAATTCTTCTTTTCTTTACACTTGAATAATCACCAATAATTTCTCATTTCATATTTCTAGCTTCCAAGAAAATTTCAGGGTCTAACAAAAATGTTGTTAGTGATTAAAAGAAAAACTCTTTTTTCTTACCTTCCTTCGATGTTTGCTCTGAGTTGCTTCCGGACTAGGGTGATCACTCTATCTATCACGCATCCACCCCCAAAGCTTCATCCTTAAGGATCCTAGCATTTCTTTCTTTCCAAAGATAGTATACTGTAGATGAAAGGATGAGTGGGAGGACATTAGGAATGTTGGGGTTTTGTGGGTGGTTCAGCCAAAAGGGTATGGTGTGTAGATTGAGTTATGGTGGAAGGCTAAGATGGAAGTAGGAGAGGCAATGAGTCCATACTGTTGTGGAGAAAGGACAGTCAAAGAATAAATGGTCAATTGTTTCATTGTCCTTGATGCATAAGGAACAATTATTTGGTGTTTGAAAGTAAGGAAGTTTGTCTCTAGTTTGTAATTTGCTACAAAAGGCCAACCATGTTGGGCCCGGGCCCCGGATCCCCAATTCCCGAGGCGGCCCCTCGGGCAGCACCCGCGATGAGCGCCCCAAACCGCGGACCCGATCCCAACATTTACACAAATACATAATTCGCTATAATTACAAACATATACTCATACATACAACATTCTAAACATACATTAATCATTCCAAAAGCATAAACCATCTGATATTATCATTCAAAGAAATTCAACAAGTATTC
>JANITW010000008.1:54527886-54545185 GCA_027564335.1 Erythroxylum williamsii
AAGATTATGTACAAATGAAGTGTAAAGATAAGTTAAATAGACACATATGAATTATGAAATGGGAATGAGCATAATATGTGTTCTAAATCATATGCCCAGGATTGTCATTGAGCATGCATTATACACGGTCCAGTATTACAATTGTGCATAAATGAATGTTTTTACGTTTGCAATTATTGATGAGTGTGCAATGTGTGTTTTGCATAAATGGGTTGTGCAGGTCAAGTGTCTGCATTCAGGCATTCTCAGAACTTGAAAGCAAATGCTAATCCAGAGCGTACTGTGAGTAGACCTAGATGGTCTTACTTTATTGTTTGTTTTGTTTATGCCATGAATTGAGTGATTATGAATTTGATTTGATTGTTGAAATTCGAACAATGAAGGTCCGATCGTCGTAATAAATGAATAATATAGTGAAGTGCTAGTTATATGTGAATGTGATTGTTAAATGTGTTATGAATGTGTATTTGTATTTGTATATGAATGAAATTGTGAATTCTCCACTTCAATGTGGAATGTCGGACTAAGGTCTGATAATATGAGAAAGGGATTAAATGGGATATGCAAATGTGAGTGATGCATTCCATTGCATAAATGCATGAAATATAATGGCAATTGTGACCCGAGTATCCAACGAATAGAGCTTAAAGCTCAACGATTGAAAACGAGCCTCGAGCTCACAAATGATTCAGAGCCTCAGGCTCAACGTTTAATGAGCCTTGTATCTCCCAAATGGATAAGAGACAGTTATCAATGAGCCCTATATGAGACAGTTTAGGCACTCGGTCATAACAAAGTAACAAATAAAAAGTGAGTCTCATGTACATTGTATATGCATAATATGAATGATGAACTGTAATGAATACGAAGTGTTAAAGTGAATGTGAAGTGTGAAATAATGTGAAATGTGTGATGTATGTGTTATGTGAATTATGGTTTACGTGATTGGGTGAGCCATCGATGATGGCCTCTCATTGAGTTCGCAAAATTCACCCAAAATTTGCAACTATTTTTTAGGATTAAAAGAATACCCCACTATGCCATCGGGAGTATACCTACAACATGCAAGTGAAGGATAGAGGTCGGGATCAGTTTGCGTCTACATTGCATTTTTCCCATTTTTGTATTGCATTATATATTCTGCAAACTTTTGTATAAATTTGTATTTCAAAATGACTTGAGTGTTTTGTATTTGTGAAAGGGCTTGAATGGCTATTGAAAATTGTGCTATTGAAATTGTTTATGCATGAATGTGGGCCCAATGTGAGTTTTGATTTCCGCATATATGTTCATGGTTTTTAAAAAAAGTACCAATTTCTGAATGATTGAGTGCTTTAACACACCACCCTTGCGGGGCACGAACTCGGATATCATCATCGATGTTGGGTTCGGGTCATCGCGGGAGTGGGGTGTTTCAATTTTAGTACTTTTAATACAATTTTAACACAATATTTGTTTAATAATTATGACTATTTTTATTTACTTAATGTTTTAAATAGAGGATAAGAAAAATGGTATGAATGATAAGGAGGAAATGAATTAAAAAAAACTTTAAATTGTTGCTTCGCTATGCTGAGGGTGCCTGAAACTGACCTTAGACACATGAGCAATGCTAGTACCACTTGATGATGAAAATGAAGTAGGTTTTATGTATATGAGTATGCTCCTCGTTTTCATTTAATTGAAAAAATTTTCATTTCAAGCAAGGTTCGATAAGGTTATGCTAGAAATAAAATCTCTTCATCCTCATTACACAGTTTTAACAACAAGTTGATAACAATACAAATACATTTTATGGAAAATTTATTCTAATAATGAAGTTATTGGTGTTATTTACTGCTCTTGTATGCGTACTATTCATAATTTAATTTATAGAAGCTTTATCTGCATTTTTGGTAATTAAGGAGTTATAGGAGATCAACAATTATGTCAAGCTGGGAAAAGATTCTTTGGTATCACACTATTTAGGTCATTGTTTTTGTTTTATTTTCTTTTGTCATATTGTGTTTTTGATGACAAGCACAAGTATAGTGGTGAGTATTGATGTGAGTTTGTTTACTTGTTGAGTGTTGATGTTTTTAGATATGTTGTTGGTACTTTTAGTTCTTGGTTTAGTAGTTTAGTTTAGTTTTTGGGCAATTTTGATGTTTTGTTAAGTGTGAAGGAATAGGGGAGCAACATGAGAAAAGTTGGTGAAAGAAACAAGGAAAATGGTATCTGGTGTGATCATAAGGAATAAGGGTGTGAGCGTGACCGAAGCTATGAATTTAAGGAATAATAAGGTGCAATCGCGAGAGTGTCTAGTGCGATCGTGGCCAAGGAACAACATCGCTCTGGTGCGATCAAAATTCAATCAGGTACAATCGCGCTCATGACTTTTGACTAGGAGGTAGGCTATTCACACATAGGTGTGATTGCACTATGCAACTTCAAGGATAATTATGACATTTCATCAAGTTTGTAAATGAATGGTGGATTGTTTGAAGAACTCTTCAACGTGCAAGAATGTGGGGAGGGGCTGTTGCAATCCATTGGAGGTGAAGATTCATGAGAAAACTCATCAAGTTTTGTATAAAAGGAGCGCCAACAAATGCAAAAAGGGAAAGAGGGGGAAAGGTAAGAAGAAATAAGAACGAGGAAGAGGAAGTGGGAGCTTTGTGTTTACATTTTTCTTAGTTTATTTTTCTATTTGCTTATGATATGTGTTTTCTAGTTTCTTTATTTCAAAGATTGTTTCACCCTCTAGGGTGAATCTTGTTTTCTAACTTCTACTATGCATGGTTTGTTGTTCTTATGAATAGTTTTTAGTTGATCTTAATGAGAATTGAGTTCTTCTCTAAAATCATACAAATACAATTTACATTCTAAGAGATTAGTGTCTAAGTTTTATTCTTTAAAGGCTATGCAGTTCATCTCTATGTTATTTATATTTTAATTAAGAAATTTTCATATTGATAAAACATAGTTGGTAATTTAAACTTGAGAGAGAAGAACTATTTTTAAAGAAGCTTGGGGTAGCAGAATTTTAGGATTTAGATTTACTTTAGCAGGAGTTAATTACAATTTTTGGGATCTTTAATCTTGTGATTCGTAAAAACAATTTCTCTTCTCAAAGATTAGCTTTGTCCTGAAGGTTTAACTGTAACTGATTTATTTATATATCACTTTTAATTTCTAAATATTTTATTATTAACTTAAACAATCTGGAAAAAATTAATATTAGTGCTTAGCATAAATCCTCGTAGCAACGATAACTGCACTACAATAACCCGTACGCTTGTGGATGGGATCCGAGTGCATTTTATTTTAAAACTCACTAGGTTCACAATCGTTTGAGCAAAAAGCATAGCTAAATTTTGATTCTCCAATGAGCTCACCACAGTAGCTATATGACTTAATTGACTTTCCATATTCTAAATGTTAACTCTTATTTGTTTTTGAAATTGTATGTTATTCTGAGCCAAAATTTTCACCATTTCTTCCAATGAAGGTATAGAGCTCGATGGTTGAGATTGTCTTTGATATGGTAGCTGGTAGGAGCCTTGTTGTTGTCCTTACTACTATAAGTGTTGAATGGAGGATTCTTCCATCTTGAATTTTGTGTATAGGTGTAACTAGGATTCCTTTATGTTTGACCTAGAAAGCTTCCAAAAGCATTCACTTGTTTTGTAGCTATCTCTTCCAAAGTTGGAAACATATCAATGGGATGTCCTACCATTATGCAAATTCCACATGATTTGATTTCTTGACCACCATTTGCCTCACTAAATATGTTTACCCAACTATATGTTTACTCTAGTGTAACAGTACTAGCTTCATTAACTTTCAATGGTTAGGGCTCCTCTCAAATGTTGAATTGTTGATAGTTAACAGCTATGTTGGAAATCAGATTTCTGGCTTCAATGGGTATCTTGCTACCAGTATACCTTTGCTTGTTATATCTATCATACTTATTTCTTGTGACATAAGCCCTTTATAGAAGTATTAGATCAAGAGTTGTTCGCTAATTTGATGGTACAGACAGCTAGCATATAACCTCTTAAAATGCTCCCTATACTCATATAATGTCCCCCCATGATGTTGTCAGATTGCACATGTCTCTTTTCGAATATTCGTAGATAGAGAGGCAGGAAAGCACTTCTCTAGAAAAATGTCTTTGCATCTCCTTCCATGTAGTGATCAATCCCAAGGGTAAGTAGTTAAGTCAATCCTTAGCAGTGTCCCCTAAAGAGAATGGAAATGCCCTCAACTTAATATGCTCTTATTGTACCCCGATTGGCTTCACGCTAAAATAGACCATGTGGAACTCCTCGAGATACTTATAAGAATCTTCACCTAGCATACCACGAAAAGTAGTCAAAAGATAAATTAGACCAAATTTAAGCTCAAAAGCAACATCAATACTAGGAAAATCAATGCATTACAGTTGATGATTAAAATTAGGAGTAATTAACTGCTTAAGAATGTGATCATTGTTTTTCCCTACCATATTAGAATCAGTTTTAAAGATGGAATCACTAGATTTGATTCTTTGATTTAATCTCGACCTCAGTGCAATTTCACATATGTCATTGAATTATCGTTTTTATACCTCTCTTTAGACAATTAATTGTCAATAAATAATAAGCTCTATTAATTTTGATTTTTCCTTAGATCATAGTTAATTAAGAAAATCTTGTTAGTTAACCCTAAGTATCGGATAACCTCCAAATGGATCTCTAAGTTTAATCAGACAATGACAATATGATTGAGAAGAATGGACCAATCTAAAAAATAATCACACAAGTTTGGACTTTTTAACTTATGCTAATTTATCCCTGATGATTTAATATCGTTAGTTGCTACACATAACTATTACGTATCATATTTAAATTCTAGCAATAGGTTTTTCATGAAAAACGATTTAATAGAGCATAAAAATCATTCTCATATAATAATTAATCAATCTATAGAATATAATGTAAAAAAATATGAAAAGAGGGAAAGAAAAGGATGCATAATGATAATATGCTTAATGTGTTCCTCGACGTCAATTTCACCTCCAAACCTGGATCGAGTGGATTAGCCCTTCATCTTCTCCATTAATCTCTAATAATTAACTAAGGACCTCCCTATTCTTGTTGAGAACTGACCAAGAAATCAAGAAGAATAAGGGATGTTTGATTTCTACCCACTCTCCATTTGTAATCTCCAAGACTGGAGAAGAATCAATCATTTTCCACTCTTATTCTTGAAGACCAAAGAGAAATAATGAAGAAGGATTAGCTATTGTTCACTCTCCTTTACTCCAGCTGTACACACCTCCTTGCTCCGATTGTCCACTAAGATGATTTTATATCATGAAATGCCTAAGTGTTGTCTCGGTTATATCTCCTTCAACCCTCACACTCTGCAACTGTCACACATTCTCCTTTATTCCATAGTCAACACCTTATATTCCTCATATCTTCCAAAAGCTAGGTTTTAATGGAATGGATAGGTGTCTTTTTCTATCTTGTTACAGCCGTGAGACAATTGGGGGGTGATCATTTTTCTCCCAAAACTCCCAGCTGTCACACCATTTTTTTATAATAAAAAATAGGTTAAAAGAAACAAAGCATTCATGAGCCTTACTAAGACAAGGTTCACAATTGTCACATTTTAATTAAAATGCTATAGTTGTGAATAATGCTCATTCTCCATTTTTATACTCTATCTTATCTCCTCTTCTTGTGATCTTCTTCTTCTTCTTCTTACTCCATGAAGACAATAGAGTATGAATATTGAGAAGCTATCTCAATGAGTATGCTTTCAGCTCACTTTAATTATTATGCTTCCAAATTGTACCTAAAATCAAATATGAACTAAAGTGAGTGTCTTAAACATTTTAAGGCATTAATCACTAAGTGTAATAGATTAAATGTATCAACAATTATGCATATATCATAAAGATTCCTATAAGGATGTCTAAAAAAAGTTACTAAAAATGATGTGGCTTTTGAGTTCAATACGACATGTAAAAAAGGTTTTTGATAAATTAAAAGAACTATTGGCCTTTACCCTATATATCCAACCCCTTGATGGAATGCACCTTTTGAGATATTAGGCAATACAAGTGATTATGTAATAGATGTTCTAGGTTGAAGGATTGTAAAAAGAACTCTTATGTCTTTTTAATGCTTCAATGACATTAAATGATGCCTATAAAAATTACTCCAACACTAAAAAGGAATTTTTAGTTGTTGCTTTTCCTTTATAAAGGTTTCGATCTTATTTTCTCAGTACTAAAGTTATTAATTATTTTGATTAAGCGGCTCTTTATTATTTGATGGCAAATAAAGAGGAAAGATCAAGCTTAATAAAATGGATACTTCTCTTTTGCAAATTTGATTTGGATATCAAAGATAAATTAAGATTGAAAATCATGTCACAAATTATATAGGTCATTTAGCCTATTTAGAGGATGAACTTCATTTTCAAGAAACATTTCCTAATAAGTAAATATTATTTATAAGTGTTATATTATCATGGTATGCAAATATTGTAAATTATTTATTTAGTAATATGTTACCTCTAAATTTTATTAAGGCTTAAAAAGATAAGATCAAGAGTGATTCTAAATATTGTGTGTGGGTTAACCTATACTTATGGAAACATTATACAGATCAAGTGGCTAGAATACATTCTCCCATTTTGACATTCTTATATTTATAAAGGTCACTTTATCCAAAAAGACAATGAAAAAAGTGCTAGAATGTGATTTATATTTATTGTCTTTATTTTAAGATTCATATTCTTTTTTAGTTTATGTGATAATGTAAAAAAAGGGTAATATATCCCAACTCAATGAGAAGCCACAAACCCCTCATTTTATTTCAAGGAATTTTTGACGTTTAATGAATCAATCTCACAAGACCATTCCCTATATCTTTTAATTATATTTATATATTTGCTAACTTTTGATTATATCTCAAAATGGGTGGAATTTAAAGCCATTATGATCTATATGAATACCAATATTATGTCACCTTATTGATTGGTAGTTTGGAATCTATGCAAACTTCTAATCAAATTAATGCATAAAATGTATTGGTTATTAGGAGTTTCAACATTAATATGGAAGAAATTTGGGAACATAGGAAGTTGCAACTATAAGAATTAGAGGAAACTTATAATGATGCCTATAAAAGTATAAGGATTTATAAGGAAAAAACAAAGGCTTTTTATGATAAGTTGGTCTCCAAGAATGAGTTTATTGTTGATTAAGAATTCATATTACATTTCATTATTTTAGTTGTTTGTGTTCATATATGTTTAAACCTCTTATTGTTACTAATGTTTTTCCTTATGTTGCAGTAGAAATAAAAATTTCAACAATGTCTATTATGTTTAAAGGGGATATGCATAGACTTAAATCTTTCTCTAAAGGCTTCTAAATAGAGAATATGGAAGGATTGAATATTAAGGATCATTTATACCAATTAAAGATGGATGCATTGAGCCAAGCCACTGAAAATAAAAAGGTTCTATTTAGGAGGTCATCCATGATTTGAGCATATAGGTTACCATCCTCCAGTTTAGCTAGCCCATGATTCCCGTATCATCACCAATATAAGGTTTAAGTATGGTTGAGGAGTTATTTCTGTTTTAAATGGCTTAAATTATTAACCATACTTTGAGATTAAACAACTTGAATAAAAAGGTGGTATATATTGAATGGTTGCATTAACTTGGAGTATAAACTTTAATGAACACTAATAGTTTAGTTACTAAGGGATATGTGAAAATGTTTTGGTAAATTAATTAACCTTGTGAGTTTCTGAAACAATTGAGATTAAGATATCTATGCTAATCAATTTTTTATTAATGTGTAAGTTTCTTTTTATGATGTATCTTTAGAACTTGCTTTGAATCATTTCAAGATTACATTGATATGTACATATAAGTAAAGGATAAATCTCATTTTAAATTTCATTCTTCCATCTAGAATTTTAACATCTTAGAGACTGAATCATAATTCTACTTCTTCAGATGATTTGTATTCCTATGTCTCTAGTTTACTCCAAATGAAAAAATCATCTCATTTGGATGTCTAAAGGAGAATTTATGGTCAAAAGAAGCAAGACGGTTCAGCTTGCACGAGAGTAAACTATTAAGGAGCACTGTAGTATGAAAAGATAATTAAACATCACTTTTGCAATTAACTCACAGGCATGAGAGTGAAAAATCTCACCAGTGCAGGATTCATGCCCATGAGAATAAATCATGGGTGTGAGAATAATTCACAGGGGTGAGAGATAATAAGACAATGAACTGTTTAACTACATACTCACTCCACCTGTCCTATGTTTTCCACTCAATTTCCCTCAATTTATTTCAGATAGTTATGATTTTTGGTGTAGAGGTAGAGTAATGTCTTAAAAGTCCAATGGTTCAAGAACCAAATCATTTGGATGTCTAGAGAAGGAGTTATGATCAAAAGAAGCAAGACTATTCAGTATAGGGAGAAACCTCAAATGCATAATCGTGCTCAAGTACGAGTGTGCAAATTGCCATTTTTCACCAAATTCATTGTCGTGCTTATGCATGATGGTGCAAATCCATTTAACTCAAAAGGCTTCATTTTTGCTATTCCTCAAAGCACAATGGTGCAAATTGCCTAAGCACGACGGTGCATTTTTTCTTTTTCATTTTCACTAAATCTCATACTTTAAACCTTCATAACTTTTGATCTAGAACTCCAAAAACTTTATATCAATAGAAAGCTAAAAGAAAGATTTACAACTTTTATGAAGACAATTTTGTCAAAAACGGCTTAGATCAATATAGTTTAATCCGGGAAGTTTCACAACAGTGCTCGGGAATTTTCACAACAGTGCTAACCTTTCTAGCTTTTCTTCATTCTACTAATGTAAATTTTTATCATTCACTATCCAAAAATCTATTTAATATAATTGTAGACTATTCTAAATTCTCAATCCACCATCTAAACTTATTGTCACTGTAAACACAATTTTCCACATATCCCATTACAATTCAATTTTACCCAGAATGTCAATGAGGGAATGTACAATTATTTTCATGTGTGCAAGAATTCAAATCCATATAAATGTATGCTGACATTTTGCTGAGCATGAAATGCAAATTTTTCTGACTCTCACATTGCTATTTTGTCTATTATTGAAATCTAGGTTCTAACTTTTAATATGGGGATGGGATGTTACATACTGGGTCAAATAAACCCTTTATCTAGAAGCTCTTGTAACTGCACCTTCAACTCCTTCAATTCAGTAGGAACCATTCTGTACGGTGCTCTGGATATAGGAGTAGTGCTAGGCATCATTTCAATGGATAATTCTACATCCTATTCAGGAGGAAGTCCAGGTAGTTCCTTAGGAAATACATTTGGAAATTCATTAACTACAGGAATGTCAACTAATTTACCACCCTCTTTCTTAGAATCTAACACAAAAGCTAGATAAGCTTCACATCCCTTCCTGAGGAGTTTTTGAGCTTGCATAGCAGATACCACATTAGCTAAAGAAGTAGTGCAGACGCCATGCAATACTATTGTAGCCTGATCTGGCTTCCTAAGCATAACTGTTTTTGCACCACAATTTACTACTGCCTGATGTTTGGACAACCACTCTATACCTAGAATCAAATTAAATTCATTAAAAGGTAATCTGATCAGATCTGCTACATACTCATTTCTGTGGATCAGAATAGGAAAGTTCCTATACACATGATTAATCAACACACTACTACCCAAAGTACTAGTTACATGCATGTCATACTCTAACTAATCTATAGGCATTTCCTTATCAAACATTTCTCCACAACAGATATAAGAATGGATCTAAGTTCAATCAATGGATGCATTTCAAAATTAAATAGAGAAACAATACCAACAATGACGTCTAGTGCATCCTAATCCTTATGAGTTTTTAGTGTATAAGCTCAAGCTGAAGTAAAAGGCACAGTTGGTCGATTCACAGTTTTTTAGTGGGAACTGGGATTAGTTCTATACTGATTATATCCTCCTCAACCTCTACCTCGTCCTTTGTTCCCAGTCGATGCATGGGAGACCCCCTATTAGTTTGTGATGCCTGAGCCTGTCTGAGAGGGCAACAAACTATCAGATGCTTAGTACATCCACAGCGAAAACATGTTCCCGTAGCCCTCCTGCAAACACTCTAATGATGCACAAAACAATCAGGACACTCTAACGAATCAGAACCTCAGCCTCTAGATGACCCCCTACCAGAAGCAGTCCTTAGGGAAAAATTTTATGACCTCCTTGGGCTATAGATCTCTGAGTATCTTCTAGTGTAGAAGAAGCACCTTCCCTATTTCGTTTGCCTGAAGACTAACCTCCTTTGACAAAGCCCCTCTATTGACTTCTTTCTATCCTGGCCATTTCTTGTCTCTCTATCTTCATTGCGGCCTGTACCAGTTGACCGTAAGTCATTGGGTGTAATAAAGTAAACGTCGTCAGATGCTCCTTAATGGAATCATGCAATCCATCCTTAAACTAATGACATCGAAACTCATTAGTAAGTACAGATTCAGAGGCGTACTTATTGAGTCGATTATTTGTACTCAACAAATGACAAATTCCTCTACTTTAGACTCAAAAATTTCCTCTACTTATCCTTTTTGTAATACTTTGTAATATATTTCACTTGGAACTCTTAGGTAAAGAAATCCCAAGTTAGAGGCACCGGTAGCTGAGGACTCCTCAGAACAAACTTCTACCATTCATAAGTTGATCCCTTTAGAAGGGTGACAGCATAGTACACCATTTGTTCTACTGGACAACTAATCTTAGCCAACACTCTCTTCACCTTCTCAATCCAGAACTCAACTCTTTCAGATTCCTCCAGAGATGTCCCAATAAATTCCTTAACTCCATACTTCCTCAGCTGATCAATTGGAGCCATAGGTGCTATCATATGATGCAATAAGGTCATCATATCTTGAGACAACATAAACAAAGCCTCTCCTTGAATTGTAAGAGGAGGTGGCCCCTTAACTTCTCGTCGATTTCCTCTAAAACATCCAAATATCGATGGACAAGATCGCTCATGATTATTACTCTTAGTAACCTCGTCAATATCTTCACAAGATCCATCCATTTTAATTCTATAAACAAAACATTATTACTCTTAATAAACTCATCAATATCTTCACAAGATCCATCCATTTTAATTATATAAACAAAACATGGGACACTGTATTAGGTTGACACATAAATACCCTTTGGGAGGATATGTAAGTGTCACATCATAAATAGAACAAACAAACCAAAAACAATCTAAAACTTCCTTAAAACCAAATCAGGAAATGATACATAATATTAAATTGACCTTAACACAAAGTTGTTCAAAATCAAAAATCAACCTCAAACATAGCTATTACAAAAACTTACAACAATTCAGAGTCATACACTTTATATACAAGCCAAAATAAACTCAAATACATTTTTATCAAAACAAGACTCAGACACCATTGGCCATTGCGGTTGACTCATCACAATCTTTCTAATCCTCACTCTGAACCTATACAGCACAAATCCATTGTGCTAAGCATATAGCTTAATGAGTAATAACTAATCTATACATAAACTGACAACTAATTTTACAAAATCATGATATAACAAAAGCATGCATTAACAGTTTATCGAAACAAACAATTCAAACATAGTATATCTTAGAATAGATTGTACAAAAAATATAACTGAAGATCAAAAAAAGGTATAAACCCTTCAGATTAGAACAGAATTTCTTTGTTTATATCAAAAATCAAACATATTTCAGAATACAAAAATTAAAGGACCATTAATCTATTTACAGAAGTGAGTAACGGGACTTATATAAAAGAGACTTAAGTCTCAACACCAAAGTGTCACAGAAGAGACTGAAGTCTCAACACCGAAGTGTCAATAACAAAAGACACCGAAGTGCCCTTAATTGATGACATCAAAGTGTCAGACATTGGAGTGTCATAGAAGCAGCTTCAAATCCTTCTAGGCATGTCCATTTACCCAAAAATAGGAGTGTCACAGAAGCAGCTGCAGATCTTTCCAGGCATGCCTATTTACCCATAACTAGGACTTAACAGATTCAAAAGCAAAAATTCCTGAAATTCAATTCACATATCAATCAATGTTTTCATATTATGTATTCAAACATATCTTATTCTTATAGCTTTGCAAATCATTCAATGGTCCAAATCAACAACAAGCAAAATAGTCAAAGCAAAATTAGAAAATATTACTTACTAAATTACTTACAAAATTGACCGTCTAAATTACTTGCAAAAGCTCCCTTATTTCTTATTACCTCAAATTCCTAGCAATAAATGGAAGTGGTCACTCTATGCGTTCCTCTATAACATTTAACACAAACACATATTAATATTGTGCATGATTATGAAATCATTAATGCATATTCATGTATACCAGATATGTATGATGCATGTTCATGACAAATTCCCTGGTTTCTTATCCTTAATCTTGTCATATTATTAATCATGTGAAACCATACTCAATTGCTTAATCCAAATTTATCTCACAACTAACTTTCGGGTCCACTTTGCTCAATTATTCACATCAGGAAGATGGAGTTATTTGATAACACTTCCTTCTAGAAGTTTTTTCTCCCAAGTATTAGTTTCTAATGATACCAATTTCATTCCATTTGGTTCTATATACTTAAAGTTATACTTAAAAGAATTTCTGACTGATCTTAAGCTTCAATAGAATTTTTATCTCAACTTCTTATCAGATTCTGAAATTCTTAAAGGCAGAATTGGAATTCAATTTTTTTAGACAAATTTTAGTCTCAAGTTTAATCAAAATCAATAATCATCTCATTCTGAGCTTTAGTGACATGATATAATTAAAATATTGAAGTATGTTCATTGAAATATTCCAGGTCATACTATTCCAACAAATTCCCTCACTTTCATTCAATCAATATTTTTCAAATCAATACAAAAAGCTATCAATTTTTATGTACAGGTAAAAAAATGTGTTAGTAATCTATTGGTTCAAGTCTTATGTCATTTGGATATTGGGTGAAGAAGTTATAACAAAAAGATCAAAGTATGCTAAGAAATCAACCCCTTCAAATAAACAAGGAAGTCACGGTCGTGCATCTCGCAACTCGCTACATTCATTAACGATGTTGCAATTGTGCAGAAACATGATCGACTCACTACATTTATTAATGAAGTCATGATCGTGTAAAAGCACGACCGCAACCTCCTTCTTCTTCACCACACTTGACTTTCTTCTTCTTCCTTGATTCTTTTTCCAACTTTTCCTCTCTTTACACATTATACTCAAAACATTTGATGCATTAACCATCTTCCCCACTTCCATTTCAGTTCCACAACACACAACAAATCAAAATTTTTATATTCAATAAAAACATCAAAAATATGATTCTCATTCACACCATTTACTAACTTTTCTACACTTACCTTCTCTCTCTATTGTAACATTATATTTTTCTGCACATTTTCAATTTCACTAAATCTCACTTAACATAGTCTTAAAATCACTGAAGCTATCCTTCTTACACACCTCATTTTCTACTATGGCCTATTTCACTAAGTTTCTTTTTAAACTATATGCAATCAGTATTATACCTCCACTGTACATTATTATCAGCTCATCGCGTCATCACTTTCACTGAAAGTACTCAACTTTCAAAACTCATGCATGATTTCATTTCTAAACTGTAAACCATTCATCAAAATCATTCACAAAATCCAGAAATTTAGAAACATCACTTACTTGATTTTTCTGCAAATTTTTAAACAGAGAGAGTGAAGAACAGGGTTCGGTGGTTATATAGAAAACAAGGAGATTAAGCATAAACAAACACTAGTTAGATGAAAATGTTTATTTGCACCGGATAATACTCATACAAAGATCAAAGTTATGGTTCGGTGAAGATCAAAGCAATATCGAAAAGCAACAAAGTTACAATGATTTGGTTTTTGCTTTCTAACACATGTACATACATGTATTATTATCCTAGTGACACGTGGCTCCTTGCATGTGTGCCTTTTGTCAACATATAAGACTGCCACATGTCACAATGCCATTTGTCTATTTATCCTAATATCCTAAAATTTCTAACAAAATTCCTAATATTCCCAAAAGTTCCGAAATAATGTCAATAGTCTCCGAATGAGTTTTCGCAATTTAATCGCATTTATAAATCCATTTTACCCGAAAAATGTCATGAATGCATGTACAATAATTTAATCGAAATATCGTAGCTTTACAAAGCTTTAGTGGGCATTTCAAGTCCCCAGTACATGTATGTTTCAAAAATATCCCAAAATACAAAAGATATATGAACAATAAATTTGCTTAAAATGCAACTAAAGCCTTGATTTACTAGATTTGCTTAAATTACAACAACATTTGAAAAGTGGAGTGATGCCTTGGTCCTTGACTACTCAATCTCTTGCTCATCGCCTACTTATGGAGAAGAAAATAGGGGTGAGCTTAATGCCTGTGGGAAACAATTTTATAGTTTGTAACAAACAAAAACATTTTTCCCATACAGAAATTCATGGGTATGCAAATCATGAATGCATTACTTCAATCAACTTGTCATGAAACCCATAAACACATCAAATAGTTCGGGTGGATCCAAAACAAAGCGTACTATGCATTTCCACATAATAGTCTTGCGTAGCCGTGAACTTATGGGAATCCCTGAAGGAGCTCCATGTCACTAGCTGGCAGGCAAGAGAAGCCTTTAACTTGGTCAACGTGCACGCAACATAACTTAGGGGACCACCACTAAGTTTCAAAATCATGCATCATTTCAAAGAATCATTTTTTAAAAAAAATAACTTTTCATGAATCATCACTAAAATCATGTATAATCATGTAACACAATCTTACAACATTTAGAAAACATTAAATGCACATGAATGAGGTAGTTAAAAAATCATTACTGTGATTTCTTGATAGAGAACTTTATTGGTTTATTACTTAACTATAAAAGTGAAACCCACCTTGAAGTCCTTGACTATGGCTTATTCAAATATGCCTCTACTCTTGCTCTCCTTGTCCTTCTTGATTTTCTTCAACAATAACAAAAATCACCAAATCAATAGGTATTCCAACGGAGAAACCCATAAGACATAATCACTAAAATTGATCATAGAATCCTTAAATCCATACATTTCTTTAGCTATATGAACCAAAATCTTCTTAGAAAAAGTCCAAAATATTAAACCTAAGCTTACCTTGAATCTCCACCAAACAATGATTTTCTTGGCTCTAATGGAAACTCTAATCCTCACCTTTCTTTTTCTCTTCTTAAACAACACCAAAATCTCTTTAGAAGGCTTAGAAAAGATGAAACCTAGCCCAACTCTTTTCTTTCTTCTCAACCACTGAAACCTCTCTTCTTCCTCTCTTTGGTTTTGTTATTTCACTTTTTCTCTCCCATTTTCGTTTTTCTCCTTCTTATGGAAGGAAACAACACTTCTTTCTTCCCATTTTACCCTTAATGACTAATAAAAGTCCACCTTGCCCTTCTTTTAATGCCTTATCGTTTTTAAACCTAAGTGACTTGCCAAATTTGGCCTTACACTCTCCCACTACTTTGGTAGTTCAATGCCCTTACCTATACCATATTATCTTACCCACATTAACAAGCTAGTCTATTCCAACCTAAATAACCTAGCAAGACCCCAAAATTCGTCTCATCATGCTAAAAATTTTCATGGGCCAACAATCAAGATTGGAAATAGTTAGCCATACAACCATGTGGTTCACTAATTCAAAAATCACGAAGTCACTGAAGTGTTTGACTAATTAGTTATTTTTCCCTAATACTTAGTAATTAATGTTTACATTGCATATGATATACTTATTTTGGTTTAGGCATAATATAGGGGAAAAAGAACCAAAATAATCTAAACTTATACCCTTGGGGCAGTTCTACTATGTTTGGACCTATTTGCCTTCATAGAGTAAAAATTAGATGAGTTAGGGTGAGAACAAGACAAAGAATGGTATAATTTGAGTCATTGTGACTTACATGACTGTGTATGGGACTACGTAGGTTACTAAAAATGTGTATAATCATAAAGATGTTATTTTAACCATATCTATGCCTTACATGCCCTTATGGATACATACATAACCATATAAGTGTTGGATCGTAAAAAGAAAGCATGTCATATTTGGAGAAACGGTAGATTTCAAAACTTTTTAGACATCTAAATTGCAGCGGAAGCAATATATCCAAATCATCATGCCAATCTATAAATGATATGTTATGAGGATAATAATAAACATAAACAAGATAGAGATTATATTACCGACTCCTTCGTTACAACTTTAACTCCTCGCTGCGCTATCCTATCCTTGGCAATATATCCTCTCCTAAGTGATGTATCCTCTTCTTCTTGTTATTGTTTTCTTTTCTCGATATTGTATCCTCGACCTATCTGATCTACCACTTGTTCTTCTTGGACAACTTAGTTAACAAGATCCATTGCTGGAAAAGGAGAAGAAAACTTCGGAGGAGAATTTTTTTAGAAGAAAGAAGACTAAGAATGAGACACTCTCATGCAATTTTTTATTTTTTTCATGCAAGATAGAGGAGAGAGTGATAAAAATGTAAGAACCCCTTCTTACTGCCTCACATTTTTGGTTAACAACAAAGGAAAGGAGAGTTTTCCAACCAATGTATCATTTCTTCATTTAATCAATCATAAAGAAGCCATTAAATAAGACTCTTCTCATTTGTCTTTAAAATGATTATATGAAAAGTCTATTAACCTAACTGAGATCTATCAATTTTTTTTTTGATAATGAAAGAAGGAAGATGGTCCATCCAATGTACATCTTTCTTCTTTAATTCAATGAAAGATAATAGGTTACATGCTATCATTAAAAGATAACCATTAAACAATTTAATGGTAAGTTCATAACTCCATTTAATGATGATAAACTGTTGGCCCCCAAATTTTTCTTTTATAAATGAGCATGATTAGATTAATTTTGAGATCCTGCTAGATTAGTGTACGTTAGAATTAAGTAGCCTATTTATGTTAATGAGATTATGTTACATAGGCGAATTCGATTAAAGTTAAAGTGATAAGTTGCATAAGGGGTATTATAGGGAGATCCCTTAAGTGGGAAGGCTTTAAGGCCTTGAAGGAGGGGCAAAAATGGGAAGAGGAATTTATTGGCTTGCATTTTAAAAGCCAAAAACATGGGAGGAAAAACAGAATGGAGAAAGCAGAAAAGTAAGAAAGAAGGTAGAGAGAGTGT
>JANITW010000008.1:54622497-54633299 GCA_027564335.1 Erythroxylum williamsii
GTTTAGGTCCATTTCACTAGGTTCCTTTGAGAGACGACCCGAGGTTGCATCCTATGCTGCAATCCTTGGTATAAATTATTTTTAATCGATTTCCAAGGTCGATTTTTTTGAATCGAACGACAAAGCCGCGATCAGATATACAAAAGTATAAGTATGGAGGTATGCATATGTGCAGGTTGGTTATATTGTTAGGATGTTATTTTATATCTTATTATTGAAATTCCCCATGTTGATATAGTTTATTTCAATTTTTATAAGAGAAAAGAAAATTTAAGAGAATGAAAAAAAGAAAAGATGATAAAAAACAAAAAACAAAAAATTTTAAATAAATGTATCAAGGAGGAATTGCATATGTGTTGAAAAGTTGTAATTAATGTGTTATAGGAGTATGTTGAATATGAAGTAGATGTTGGCTTAGAAGGTAAACTCTTTTGTGGTTGTAATGTATTGTCATCAATTATATGAGTGATTCCTTCAGATTGGTATATGTTTCATATGGTTTGTAAGTGAGAGTTGAATTAGGTTATGAAATATAAATGTTGCATTCATCATAGCTGATGGTACCCAGTTTTGATGAATGCTAACTTGTGTACTTAATGTCACATTAGGTGTTGTTTTGTTTCACTAGCTTAATGGCTTTCAAGTTACTTGACCCAAATACATCTCACCTTACCTTTACCCATATTACAACCTTGAAAAGTCTTTCGATTCATTATTTTCATTTGAATTTTAGTTGTGGAGAAATGAAATGATATGAAAAGTTGTGGATTGTCATGATCATGAATGGTGTTAAGTGTAGCTATGGATATATTTTAGTTAAACATATTTTTCAAATCTACTATTAAATTGCTCAACTTTTAAAGATGATAAATGTTGATTAATCATGAGTAAAATCTTGATATGATTCATTTGTCTTTGCTTATGATTATGTATTCATGGAGCATATGTAAAATTAGTCAATATTTTTGGGTCTTTGAGCTTAATTTTAATGTTTTGCCTGAGGATGGCCGAAAGCTGAATGCGGGGGAAATTGATAGTTGCTTAATTGATTTTTTAATTATTTTATAACACTTAGGAATTAATGATATTAAATTGTTTAAGGTACTCACTTTGACTCATATGTGATTTTAGGTATAATTCAAAAGCAAAAAAGTTAAAGTGAGTCGAAAGCATGATATATTGGTCATCTCTCAAAGATTAATTTTCACATGTCTTCATGAAGCAAGAAGAAGAAAATCACAATAAGAAGTGAACAACTTTAGTCCAAAAGAAGTGGAGCCTAGCGGTAGGAAAAATTAGGTGGATAAAGAATAATATCAAAATGACAACGAAAGTAAAGAAAAGCGTCAAGAAGCAACTAAGCAGGCAACATCTAAGGAGCTGCATAAAATGACACAACAAAATGTTAGACCGAATGGCTAGAAGAAATTGATAAAGCATAAAGGATAAAATGCAAACGTGAGGGCCAACATGCAAGCAACATCTGTGTTTCATACACACAAACACATGTGGGAAAAATGACGTAGCCAAGACATGCAATGTAAAAGCAAACGATGCAATGTAAGAGGAAAAGGAAGGAGATGAAATGCACAGTACCAAGGTAAGTGAACAATTTCATGGACCAAGAATTAAATAGAAAATGAGAACATAACAAGGTAAGCGAACAGTGTTATGAACCAAGAATTAAATAGAAAATGAGAACATAGTGTAGGAGGCACAGTAGTGCAGGGAGAGTTAAGACAAAGCCAGTAAAACACAGGCAACCAACCCAAAATGCATATGTAAGGCAGAACAGTAAAACATAGATGCTTGGGACAAAAGATAAAAAATGCATAAATATGTGAGGATTATATATGTGTGGTCTGGAAAATAAAAAGGGGGCGTATAGTAGAGGTGGTCCAAGAATTAAGTCAATTAAATAGAACAGTAGCAAAAGAGAATAAAGGGACGTGCAAGAGCATATAATGAGGGTTTCGACTGGGTTATAATGTGAGGGCTGAAGCATTTTTTGGGAGAGATCTATAAAGGGATAGACGTCCCGATGCCAATTTGAAGGTGACATCGACACTGACGACCCAGGTTATGTGTATTTTACTATTTTTGTTGTTTCTTTCTCTCATTAGAAATTGATTTTATTATCATATGTTAATTGATTTAGGTTTCATGTATGAATGATCACACTCTCCTTACTGATTAGTTTTTATGTATGAGCCTATTGGGTATTATGAAAAGATAATTTTAATGTTTTCATTGAATCGTTTATTTGCAAACTCTTTGCTATAATTTCGATATAATTTGTAAATGTTATATTGAAATTCATGTGTAACGACTAATGATTTGTAAAACCTAGGTTAAATGACGCATCGTATGCATTTGTTAACTTGATTAATTGGTTTTCTTAATTCGTAATGCTACTGCCTAATTAAATCTAGAAATCGTATCCTAGGTTAATCAGTATTTAGGTTTAATTAACGATCGGTAGTTAAGTTTAATTAACGATTGTATCTTGATTAAGCACTATCTAAGGGAAAACTCAGGTTAATCATTAACCCATGATTGATAGTTTCTAGGATAGGTTAGAGAACAAAAAATCAATAAAATATCTTTAGTTAGGGTGTAGGCTGAGATTGAACCAAAGAATTAGGTCCCTACCGAATTCCCCACTTTTATTATTTTTCACATATTTTCTTTAATTTGTTTTTATTAGTTTAGTTTTATTACATTTTCTTATTTCTAAAATTCAAAGCCCCCTTAACCTAAACACCGATTAATTCCATTTCAATAACTTTACACACACTCTCTGTGGAATCGACCTTGACTCACCACTGTTATAGTAATAATTTAGTTTTTATTTTGACTAGCGTCAGTTCCTCATTGTTGAAACTCCTGATGAAATTCCTTAGCTATTGATTCTTCAATTTATTCTTCTTGGAATTTGACTCTTCAAATTGCTCGTTTTTAGTGAGTGATGTCGAGTGCTAGAGCGATTTGACTTGAACTTCGAGTGACTCTTGTGTTCATGCAAATGGAAGGATACAAGACTAATGAGAACTCCTTAAACTACAAGAACTAAACTAATCCTACTAACTCCCCGACAAAGACGCCAAAAACTTATTGAGACAAGTTTTAATCTATTTAAAACCCTCACTATATTGTAAGCACACAGGTCGTAAGTGTAGTATGTGAGATGTTGATCCCTTAAGAAGTTGTTGAACTAATCTAATTCTAAGTTTTCTAAAGCCTAAAGAATTACTAAAATGAAAATAAGAACTGCACAGAAAAGTAAACATGTTAAAATGATTGATTGAAATTAAGTTGTAAAATTAACACATAAAGAATCAAATTGAGCGCCACCAAATTAATAAATCACACAAGGAAGATTAGTCGATTAACCTATCATTAAATGCTAACATGATTACTTGTGAGTTAATACGGTATCGGTCCTATACTTTTGAAGGTTAGATTACTCTCTCTTGAGTTATAATCATTAAACCCTAAATCATAACCCCTAATTGAATTATGAAATTTGCAATCTCTCAATTAACAAAAAACCCACAAATCCAATTAGATCTTAAGTATCTAAGAGACAGTTGGATCCTTACATAAGATCTCTCTTCATCTAAATTCTCGATTTGATTATTTGTGTGATCTATTAGATTATTTAACTCACATTACCCAATCTAATTGCTTTGCTATCGGTTCACTCTCTTGATTTGTTACCTAAGCATGCAAATAAAAAAATAATCACAACACCCAATGTATTAACATCAAAAGAAATCACATTAACATTAATTCAAGAACAACTCCCTAAAGAAGTTTATGACATCATCAAACCCAAATCCATCACTATCAAATCCATCTTATACATTCAATAAAAAGAACAATAAAGACGAAATTAAATGTTGCTTAGAAGGGTTAGAATAGATCGGGAAGATAGGAGCACTCCAACCCTTCTTCTCCCTCTTCCTTTCTCCTCCTCTCTTCTTCTTCCTCTCTCTTTGGATCTTTCTCAAAGTGAAAGAGAATGGAGCTCCCTTTACGATTCTTTCTCTTTCTTTATATAGTATTTTCCATTTTAGATAAATCTTAGGATTTTTTGGGTCCAAAAAGTCCTAAATACCCCCAATAGGTCGTGCTCGAGAGGTTGTTCGCATTGCTATCACGAAGGCCATAATTGTGGCCCCATAATTCCATGTTTATGGCCCAAGATTTTTGGTCTTTGTCACGATTGTGGAAGAAGGAGCCTCAATCATGGCAAACCCTCCAAGCTTCTATCACGATCATAGGCTTGGGCCTTGCTACGAACTTCCTCTGAATTCTCTTTGTTCTTCGATATTTGAACTGAAACACCAACAAACATATCAAAGCACCTTAAATACTTAAAATTTAAGCTCAATAGCATGCTTTAACCCGTAAAACACTTAAAACACAAATGTCTAACTAAATAACACAATCCTAACCTAAGCATGCACTAATCATTCAATTTAATACTAAATACATAATAAACTACCCACTAAAACATTATGCAATCTACCACTATCATCTACACCCTAACAAGGCCCATAAACCAGATGGCTTTAATGCCATATTCTTTCAAGTTATTTAGGATTCAACTAAATTTTTAATGATGAACATAATCCTGGAGTTTTTCAATATTAGGAGGATATTAAGTGAATTGAACAAGATCAATCTATTTCTGGCCCCAAAGAAGCCAAACTCCTTTACTTTGAATGATTACATGCCCATTTCTTGTTGTGTCTTGAAAATTGATTTCACCAAATCTTTTAACTCAGTGAATTGGGACTTCCTCAAGAAGGTTTTTCTTACCTTTAGTTATCCTGATAAGTTTATGAAAAGAATTTCGAACTACTTAACATCATCTTCTTACTATATCATAGCTAATAGATAACCAGCTGTGATGTTCAAAGCCTTTTAAGGTCTTAGATAGGGTGATCTCTTGCTATTGTACCTATTTTTCATATGTATGTGGTTTCTCATAAGGATCACTACCTTACATATCAACAAAAAACCATAATTTAAATATCATTATAAGTATGGCAAGCTCAAAATCCATACTTTCTTTTGTAGAAAACTTATTAATGTTATGTGGTGTTAATCTTTAGAGGCATTTTAAACTATTTATGGACTTACTTCAAATCCTATCAAGAGTTCCCTCATCATTTCTACTGATTGTTCTGTTATCAACAATAGTCTTATTAATTCTGCTTTCAAGTGTCTAGGAGTTCCAATATCTATAAAATACTAAGTGAAGAAGATCATTCTCCGCTAAGTAGCTTTATTCAAAAAAGAGTGCAAGCTTAGTTTAATAGATATCTATCTTATAGGGCAAGCTTCAATCAGCCACTAACATTCCCTGCAATTTATATAACTACTATTGATCTCATATTGCCATTACTAAAGGTGTAATAAAGACCATTGATATGCTGATTAAGGAATTCATATAGAGTTGTGCTAACCCCTCAAACAAAACTCTTTGCATCAAGTCGAGCCAAATTTTCTAACAAAAAACTTAGGGGTTTAGAACTCACATCAGTCAGGAAAATGAGCAAAATCCTTCTAGTGAAAGGATATGGAAACTACATACCAAAAAAGAAAACTTATTGGTGAGGTAGATACATTGTTACTACTTGAAAAGAACAAGCCTTTGGATTATTCCCCCTAGCTATATTTAGCTTTAGACCTTCTAATGGATTCTGAGTATTAGAGAATTAATTTAGACTTTAATTGTCCATAGGATTACGAATGGTATAACAAAAATTTCTAGTTTGATCATGAGTATCGATTAGGACCTCTAGGTGCAATGCCACCTCACATATTAAGACAATTGTACCAAGAGAAGTAAAAGGTTTGGTCAAATACTAATACTTAATAATAGCTGGGCCTAGCCATATTCTTTAATAGGAAATGATCTTATAACCAAGAACTGGCCAGATTACTCCCCTGACCAATTAAGGGAAGATTGCTTTGCTTGGACTATTAACAAATCCGTGAAATTCACTATTGCTTCGTGCAAGAAGCCACTACTAGACTTAGCCCATCCATTCTTACGGTACAAGTTTGTTTAGATTACCTTTTCATTCTTTCATCATCTGATTAGCTGTTTTAGGAAAAGTGAAAAACAAAAGACAGAATGAAATCTAAAGTGATCAGTATGAAGGGTGCTTTATGCTCATGTTGCTTTGAATGCTTGACAAAACTGATGTGTCTTCCATATACTTACCACATCCGCATTTTAATGACAAGACATAACACATTTTCCTTTTGCTATTACAAGACCAAAACTAGAATAATTTTATTGAGAAATACACTGTTACAAAATGATTAAATATATAATTACCCGATTCAATAATCAAAATGTTAGGTCTGTCTAATCGTAAACTTGCACTAATATTCCCCTCGACCTTGAGCGAAGAATATATTGGAAAAGGTGAACCCAAATGTCGTTTGGTTGGAGCAAAATGAGTGAAAAAGTTTGTGGGAGAACAAAAGGCACGACGTAATGAGAATCAATGCTTTATCTGTTAAGTGATTGTCAAAGCTTAAACAGAATTCACAATATACCAATTCACTTGCCACGGCTTGTAGACGACGTTTCAGTTTATGCTCCACATTTGAATGGCATGAAAGTTCAATTATAGAAAGAACGTTCTATTTTCTTTAAAATTTTAGAATATCCAAGAAAGACGTCTACTCACTTCCTTCAGTACTTTTGCTGATGGAACGCAAGCTTATTATAATTTTTAACCTAGTAATTGCGGCACAGATACTTTATTCTCCAAGTTCCTCATAATTAAAGAAGGGTGGAACTCATAAGCATAGGCATCTAGGTTGGGTGGGATATTATTGGGAATAAAGAAGGGTTTAGTAATATAACTGTGGGGGATAATACATACCTAAAAAAAGAACATTTCATTTGGACCTTAACCCAATAACAATTGATTCCTTGAAAATGATATCAAGGCTAAAAGTACCTCCAGCATATGCTTAACTCCATTTAACTCGTATTTTGTTATTGTTAACAGCAGAGTCAACTGCTTCTCCATGAATTGATTATCAGTTATAGGATTGAGTAATGAATACTTTTAGTTGTTTTCAGAACCTGAATAAGATATTAGTTCAAATTAAAATAAAACAACAGGTTGGAGAATGGCATACGATCCTTGAAAGAAGACTGATTTTTGGAATCTTGATTCTGGTATGGGAAAATTAAATAAAAAACGGAGTAGTTTGTATGTTCTTTAAACGTAGGGACAAAAGTTCTCTTTTTTCCATTGTGAATAGGAAATGGAAAATCCATATAAAGAGGGAAAATCCATACTTACTGAGCAAATCTTACATTTAAATGTCAATTATAATTTAGCTAGCAAACTATGGATGAATATTGTTAACTTCTTGTCGTATTATTTATAATATAGGAAATCTTTAAAAAATATGCCTTCTATATTCTATGATATTTTAAGTTAATTTTTTCTCGTAAGAAACTTCCTTTCTATTTTTTGAGTATATTCCAAATTTCAATTTGTCTTTACATATTTTAGGGTTTTAATGTCTTAGGTTTATTACATTCATTGATAATTATTTATCGATATATTCGTCTAGTGTTATTTGAACTAATTAAATTTTTTCGTAAAATTTAAGATAAAAATTCTAGTTATATATAATACATATCTTATTGAACGTTTATGATATTTTATTTTTATATTTTATAAATTAGTATTTCCATTTCTCTACCTTTTGTATAAATTTATAATCTAAATTTTTATTATATGGTTATTTGGATTGGAGATCTCTAATCAAAAGAATGATTTAACATGATTGAATGTTATAATACCTATCACATTATAATACTAATCAGCCATGTTATTTGTGAAACTCTTAAACAATTAAAATTGTTTAGAAAGGATTTAGAATGTAAAAGAAATGTTAGAAAATTGTTATTGATGTTTCTGAAAGGGTTGAAGAAAAAGTTTAACATTTAGAGAGCTTATACTTCTCATACAAATCACATTGATAGAGTTAATAAGTCCTTTTTTAGATTAGGAGCAAAGGATGGTCTTAAGAGTAAGAAGTTACAATAAAGGAGGTATTTAGGGTAAATTCTAAGTTTAACTAAGTTAGAACCATCAAAGTTAAGCACACACTGAAGTTGAGAAGAAGATAAAACAAAAAATAGTAAATGAACATACTACAATAGAATAGGGTTTTAGTGACAAAAATGTTCGTCGCTAAAAATAGTATTTAGTGATGATAAGAAAATGTGGCTGAATCATCGCAAAGATCTGGTGATAGAACACTATAGAGGACGTCATTACACAATTGTCATAAAAAATATTTGGGTGCAAGTGTGATCGTAACCAAAATGTAAAGGTGACAATAAAATAGTTCGTCGTAAGTTATTTTTATTTCACTTCCATTTCATGGCTAAATGTTTCTAACGACGAATATCCATTGAGCAATGAAAATTATTGGTGATGATATGGAATTAGTAGGGCAAATGTTATAGCTAAGTTTAATAGTGACGTATTTTATAATGTTGCTTAATAATTTTAGTGACGTTATATAAAACGTGGATAAATCTTTTAGGCAACATTTTATGAAATGTGGATAAATCCTTTTAGCGACGTTTTATAAAACGTGGCTAAATCTTTTTTGCGACATTTTACTAAGTGGTCCTAGCTTAGGGGGTCCCACTCTAACGGAACATATGGGAAAGATAATTTATATCGACATTGATAAGATCATTTTATTGGAAAATGGGGTTCACAGTGAAAGCTGAAGTTTACACTGTGAACAAAATGAGTCCGATTTTTCAGGATCTCGTGGCCTCAAGCGGGTCGTTAGGAGAAGGCTATGGGTCAATGTGCACATGACTAAAGAAACAGGTTCCTCTCTTACCTAAACAAAAGCACATATTCCTACTCAAATCATTTGCTCAAGTGTTCATACTTTCATGCTTTAACATATTTTCATTTATACAAAATGCCATGACATGTTTCAAGGCATAACATGAATATTTCAAAACCATTTTCCATTTTATAATCAAATTCATGCACCAACGTATAGCAATTTATCAAATCACTCAAAACATTAAAAGCTACATTTATGAAGTAATTGAAATCATTTTACTTTCTTTATTTGTAAAAACGTTAATGGCTCATAACTCTATTATAAACATGTGACCCACCTTGATTTCCTTGCTTAAAGACTTGCTCAAAATGCCTCTTCTCTTGTTCCTCTTACCTCTTTGTTCCCCTTTATACAATAACAAAATTCCAACTCAATAGGTTTTTCATTTGAAAATCCGACAAAACACAATCACTAAAATTGGTACTAGAATACTTAACTCATGGATTTTCTAAACTCCATGAACTAAAATCCTTCAAAAAATCCCAAAAGATTTAGGTGATCTTACCTTGGTTCTTCACCAATGAAGAGATCTTTGGCTCAAATGGAAGCTCTTCTCTTCCTCTATCCTTTTGTCTTCTTTAACCACTTCAAAATCTCTCTCAAAAGCCAAGGAATGAAGAAACCCTAGCTCAACTCTCTTCTTTTCTCTCAACCACTGAAATCTCTCTTCTTTCTCTTTCTTATTTCTGTTCTTCTGTCCCAATTCATGTTTTCTCCCTCTCTTAGATATAAGACCACATTTTGGTCTTGTCCTTCCAAAAATACCCCTTCTCTCCTTTGGTCATCCCATTTTGCCCCTTCTTTCATTTACCTCCTGGCTCCTTTAATCTTCTTAAACACCATATTAACTCTAACTTAATTCAAATCTTTCCATCTAATTTCAAATCTCTATTTATACTCATCAAATTAATAACTCAATTCTAAAAATAATGAAACAAATAATTCAATAAAAATAAAAAAATTCAATGTCCAATAGTCTTCACCTCTTTGTGTCGGAGTTATGTAAGTAAAGTGCCCTGGAAAGAAGTGTATTTACATGTAACTTAATTTTCTTCCAATTATAGTATTGTAATGAAAATATTTATCATTAATGAAACAAATGAGTTTGGTTTTATTTGTGTGAGCATTATATATCTAGTCAAAAGGTACCAAGATTCTTTTGTAAGTAATATGCATATATATAGAGATGTATAGGAAACATGTATATTATTAGAATCTAAATTAATTGATTAACAATTTAATAATAAGTTGGTCGCTTGGTTATTTTTTAGATTGTAGTGTTGCGATTTATCTCCATGAAAGTAAAGGAGTTTACTTCAAGGAAATGATGAGTTTCATATCATGATAGTAGTTAACTATTGATAATAGCACTATTACATGAATCTGGAATCAAGTGTGTTTTCAAGAATAAAGTGGGCCATTACTTTGATCTTAAAACATACAACTTAAGCATTCGCTTATTATGAACCATAATCTTAATGAGTGGTGAACTCGTATATGTTTAATTATAATTCTTGATATGATCGAAACGGATTTTTACAGAGTATTAATCTAGTTTCTACATGTTAGAATTATTAATTGAAACATGTATTAAGGAACATTCACTCAAATAAAGAGTTTATAGTGATATCATCACTTTCAGATGTTTTAAGGAGATTTGGTGATTAAACTGGCGCCAGTAGTTTGATAGATTAGCTACCCATCAAATCTTAACACCAAGATGAGATCTTTTGTGTTAATCACCATATAAAGTAAAATGGGAGATCTACAAGGAAAAATCAACATAAGGGCAAAACAGTAATTTTACCCTTTATTGTGCAGATGGCTATAATAAGGTTCTAAATAGGGTTTGCAATTGGACATATTCTCATAAT
>JANITW010000008.1:54642448-54659226 GCA_027564335.1 Erythroxylum williamsii
AAATGTCATACGAGTTTTAAAAGGTAGTAAATGTTCTAGTACGCCACCCTCGCGGGTCACGGGCTCGGATATCACCGCGGATATCAGGTTCGGGTCTCGTCGGGTGTGGGGTGCTACACCTTGGCCTGATTTTGTACATAGACTCTGGAGATATACTTCTTTCTGAACACTTCTCCAAAGTCTCTCCATGTCAGCACCGATGGAACAACCTGATTGTGAGGCACTGATTCCCACCAATGCAGTGCGTCACCCTGCAACAGACTGACTGCATAGTTTAGCTTCTCTTCATCTGAGCATCTCATCTGAACTAGAACCCTCTCGGTCCTCTTCAAACAGGCTTCAGCTTCTTCTGGATTCATCGTCCCATTGAAATCCACAGCTCCAAACTTACGGAGCTTGTCATACTGCCCACTCCTGTCTACTGGAGCTTGCATCGGAGTCTAAGATCTCTGACCCATGGCATACGTGAACGCCTGAGCAAAGGCTTGAAAGAAACTCAGATTCATGGGATTCATCTGGGGCATAGGAGGACGCAGAGGAGGCACTTCTTGTTGCGAGCTAGGTGCCTCAGAAATTGGAGCAGAATGTGTCCCAGCATCTTGAGGAACATAGGATTCATCCGTGCTCCCTTAACGAGAATGAGATCGAGTCATAGCTCCTTGAGTTGTCTTTCGAGGTGGCATGTTCACTCTTTCAATATAAAACCATTGAAAACCTTTAGTTCCAACAGAACAATATTTAAAGTATGCAAAAACAGTTCAAATCATGTAAAACAATGCAAGTTATTCATTGAAAACCATGGAATGCAGATTTGGATCTAAACCTAGTCGGCTCTGATACCACAACATTTTGGACCCCGTTTTTGGAGCCCAACATCGGACATGAGAGCGTGATGCCTGATGTGTGAGGTGGAACCTGTAAATTAAAAGATTTAAAGAAAAGACCCTCAGAAGCTCAATGGGCCCTCAGTAAACAAACTCGAAAACTTGCTTTCATGATTAAAACAATCATATCCATAAATCATTATCTAAAAGATGAGTTTTACAAAGCTTTAATAACATTTCAAACCAAATTACAACTTGAGCTCAAGGGCCAAAAATCCAAAATACACTTAAACCAATGAAATTGAAATGTAAATAAATCCTTGACTTCCAAAAATACATCATAACAAAAATTGGAGTGCTGCCATAATTCGTGACTCACTCGGTCTCTTGCTCGTTACCTGAATGGGGGAGGATAGAGGGGTGAGCTATAAAGCTTGTGGGAACATGTTTACAATATAGAAATAAGCAAAAGAATTCTAAAATAACTTATTTTCGTGGTACATGTTGAAATCATAGTGAATAAGTATATATGAGTCATTTTCTTGAAATGCTTAATCCTTGAACAATTCATGATGAATGAAACATAATAACAGACCATAAACACATATCATAGCATAATGATTTGGGTTAGCCCGGGTTCATGACGTACTACACATTTCCATCGCAATGGTCCTGTGTAGTCGTAGTTGGAGTCCTTGTGGGGAACTCTGTGCCACTAGTGGGCAGGCAGGAGAAGCCTTTTCATGGTCAACGTGCATGTGACAGTTCTTGGGACTACCTCAAACTCACACAACATGCATGATTCAAAGTCTTGTAAACTTGATTGCCAACCGGCACTTACTTGTAAACTTTCTTGTCATATATTTCGGAAAGCATGAGTTCATGAGCATGTATTCGTGAAAAGAGAAAAATCCTCTTTGAAACCTTTTTAGTAATCATGAATGCAAATCATATAGCGACATATAATCATTTCACAATAGCAATTAATGCAACATTGTTGATGCAATTTAAAGCATTAAATCTTTCTTGATTTGAACAAAACAATGAGTGACTTATTTTCTCTATTATAGACATGAACCCACCTTGAATTCCTTGCTTGTTCTTGCCTAGGAATGAGTTTCCTCTTGAACCTCTTGATCCTCTTGCCTCACTTGATTTCCTTAATCAAAAACCAAAATCCTAATCAATTTGGTGTTGAAAACAGAAAGTCACACTTGGCAATTCAAACCATAATCAAAACTGAAACAAGAATTTCATACTCATCTTTCATCCACTATTTGATATCCTTAGAGACTAATTTAAACCTTCACTTCTTCATGAATCTTATAGCCCTATGTCTCTAGTTTACAACGTATCAAAAATCACCTCAATTGGACTTCTGAAGCAAAAGATATGCCCAAAAATACTAACACACATCTCTGCTGAAAACTGGGGGCTCGCTGCGACGTGCGTCCCGTTCCTCGCCGTGACGTCCCAGCTCGTCGTGACGTCCGACCTGTGGCTCGTCGCGATGTGCTCAAATGCGTGAGTCGCGACGTCCAACCTGTTGCACGTCGCGACGTCTGGCCTGTTGCTCGCCGCGATGTGCACAAATTCGCACGTCGCGACGTGCGGGTCTGGGAACTCCTCCCGAACCCGATTTTCCTACTTTTTCTCACTTCAGTCCTTCCCTTTTTCTCATGCAACACAAATAAACCTTGATTCATGCCCTATACTTCAGTTTTAAATTCATTCTAACACAAAAACATTAACAAAACACAACAACCCAAAGATTCCAACCATTTTTCCGAAAACCCTAACTCACGGTTCTACCCCATGCCAAGCAAAAATCTAGGGTTTTGTCTACTCAAACAAGAAGAAAATAAACTCATACTTACTGGTTGAAGCTTCAAATCCTTTGAAAACCTTCAACCTTAGCTTTCCTCCTTTCTTCTTCTTCTCCCTCTCTTTCACGATACTCTCTCTTCTCCTTTCCTCTTTTCTTTTCCTTTCTTTCTTTTCTTCTTCTAATTCCTTAATCTCTAAATGAAGGCACAAAGACTAGAATGCCCCTCCTAGTTAGGCTTTAACCATCCCAACTTAAGTGACTTGCCCATTTTGCCCTTATACACTTTTATTCTTTTATTACCACTAATTCCACACTAATCTCAAATTCATCCTAATTTTCCACCTAATACTTCAAAAAAATCAAACTATGCAATAACTCGTACAATTAACATAATTCATACTTAATAACATCAATAAAAGAAAATTTGGGGCCCAACAGAGAGATTTAGGCTATTCAAGGAGGGGTTAGTTGGTCTTTGTCCCTTCCCATTAGATTTAAGAGAAGAAATTAGAAAATAGAAGGAAAAGAAAGAGAAAGAAAAGAGAAGAAGAGAAGGGAGAGTTATCGTGGGAGAGGAAGAAGAGAAGAGAAATTTGAGTTTTCGATCCTTGAGGGATTTCGACATATTCGAAGCATTTTCGGGTAAGTTTCTCTTCGTTTAATCTTGTTTTAGTTGGAGTAAACCCTAGGATAGGTTGCTTGAGTGCGAATAAGTGGTTTAAGGATTTTAGGGCAAAAATGGTTAGAATCTTTGGGTTGTTGATTTTGTGCATGTTTTTAAATTGGTAATGGGTTAAAACTGTAGTCTAGGACTTGAATCAAGGTTTAAGTATGTTACATTTGCAAAAGGGAAGGATTGAGGTTGGAAAAATGCTGAAAAATCGAGTTCGGAGGCGTTCTCCAGACCCACACGTCGCAACATGCGAGGAACTGGTGTTCGTCGCGACATGCGAATTTATACACGTTGCGGCGTGCAAATGGGTGCGCGTCGTGGCGTGTGAAATTGTTTTCGCTGCGACGAGCACAGGCCTTTGTCACGACGAGTGTGGCTACACGTCGCGGCAAGCGGGCCGTTCGCCGCGACGAGCATGCCTTCGCCGCGGTGAGCCCCCTGTTTCTAGTAAAGAGGAATTTTGGTATTTTGGGCATATTTTTTGTTGTAGATGTCCAATTGAGGTGATTTCAGATTCGTTGTGAACTAGAGATGAAGGGCTACGATTTTTATGAAGAAAGAAAGTTTGGCATTTGCCTCTTAGGGTTCAGAATTTTAGATGGAAGTCGAAAGTAGACTTTTAGTGTTCGTAATGGCGATTTTCACGCTTATCGAATATTTTCGTTTGGATATTGATTGAATGGAAACTTGGTTTGTTTTAGGAAACCAAGTCGACCTGATCCAATCGCAAGAGGAAGGACAGCAGTGAGTCAGATACTCAAGCGATTTTAGGTGGGTAATGTACTTATAGTTGTTGTGTGATTAGGAAAATTCTTGCCTATGTTTGAAGATATGTCATATGTTATATATGTTTAAACATGATTTGTTCTAAGATTTGAATGATGTTGATTTCGTATACTTCTGAGCATGTTATTCCTCAACTTCAGTCATGGCATTTTGATTAAATGAAAAGTATGAAAGCATTCCATTTGACAAAATGATTCTGAGCATGATTATGTGCTTTGGTTTGGGCGAGAGTGGAACCATTTCTTTCGTCACATGCACGTTGACAAGAGCCTTCTCCCGGCTACCCGCTTGTGGCATATAAGCTCCCAATGGACTCATTTTGTTCAGGGTGTAAACTTCGGTTTCTCCCTTTTGTTTCCATGGAACCCTCGAGCCATGTGATGTGCATTGCATATTTGAACTGTTTATTATGAAGCATTTTTGTGACTTGTTTTGTGAGTCGAATTCATTATGTTGAATGCGTAAATTGCTTGAGTAGCATGTGAGTGCTTGAATTGACGCCTGTATATATATAATATATATACGTACATATGCTTGAATTTGTGCTAGTTATCGATGGCTATAATTATATTACTACTGAGCTGTATAGCTCAACCCATTATTTTCCACTCCTCAGGTGCAGAACAGGACGATCGTTGATCTTGCGAGGCATCGGAAACTTCAAGCTAGTTAGGAACTTTGTATTAAGTTCGTATTTTTGGTTGGCCCTCCGAGCATATTATCATGGAGCATTTTCATGTATTTTGGATTTACCTTTTATTTTGTTTTGGTATTTTGTATACTTATGAATACTTGTTTCATTTCTTCGGATTATTATGACATGAATCCCTCGACTTATGGGGCGTTTATTCATAGATGCAATGCATGTGTAGAATGTGTGTGTATGTATGTTTGTATGAATCGAAATGGTATGTATGGATGTTGGGATCGGGTCCATGGTTTGGAAGCTCGGCGCAGGCTCGGCCCGAGGGGCCGCCTCGGGAATAAGGATCCGGGACCCGGGCCCAACAATGAATCTCCATGTCTCTCTCTAACCTTCTTCTATTGAGCTTACCACCATCACTAGAGCCCTCAAAAGCCTAGTTTGGCATGAAGCCATGCAAACGAATACAACACCTTACTTAAAAATAAAATATAGGATCTTGTTCCCCCCCCTCCATCTCAAAATCTCATTGTTTTTAAGTTTAGGACTAAGTATAACCAAAATGACTCCATAGATCATCACAAGGCTATAATCAGAATGGCTCCATAGATCATCACAAGGCTCACTTAGTAGCTAAAGGGTTCCATCAATGTCCGACCTAGGCTACACTAAAATTTTTGGTCCTGTAGTTAAACCCATGATCATCTGTACGGTTCTCTCGAGAGCCATAGCCTATGGGTGGTCTCTTCGTCAAGTTGACATAATAATGCTTTCCTCCAAGGTTCCCTTATGGAGGACATTTTTATGGTACAACCTCCTAGTTTTGTTAATCAATCTCAACCCACTTAGGTTAGCAAACTTCGTAAAGCTCTCTATAGTCTTAAATGAGCTCTATGAGCTTGGTATAAGGAACTCAAATCCTATCTTCTTACTCTTGGGTTCAAAATTTTGGTCTCCGACACATCTTTATTCACTCTACATCATAATCATGATCTAGTCTACATACTTGTCTATGTTGATGATATCATTATCACTGGCACAAATTCCACTCTCCTAAATACATTGATCTCTAAATTTTGCTCTTATTTTTCCCTTAAAGATCTTGGTACCCTATCTTATTTTCTTGGCGTTGAGGTGTTAACTCATCCTCATGGCATCTTTCTTAGGCAACACAGATATATCCAGGACCTTTTAACCCATGCTCATATGTCTAATGCCAAACCTATACCCAACCCTATGGCCACGCATCCTCTCCTATCCATGCATACTGGAACTCCTCTAGCCAACCTAATTGAATACCAAGAACTTGTGGGAAGCCTACAATACCTATCTTTAACTAAACTTGACATCTCTTTTGTTGTAAACATGTTATCTCAATACATGCACAAACCTACTGAAAATCATTGGGTCACTCTTAAATGACTATTATGCTATCTTGGGACTACTACACAAGGTTTACTCCATCGTTGTGACTTGCCCACTACTGTTCATTCTTTTACAGATACTAACTAGGTAGGTGATAAAGACAACTATATTTCTACAACTTTATATTATATACTTGGGTCAAATTCCTATATCTTGAAGTTCTCATAAACAACGTACTCTTGCTCACTTTTCAATGGAAGTTGAGTACCGAGCTGTTGCTATAACTACTTTCGAGGTCCTACAGGTCTAAAACTTACTTAGTGAGCTAGGACATCTACCCATAAACAAACCAATCATCTATTATGATAACATGGGAGCTGCCTATGATGCTGTAAATCCGAATTTCCACTAAAAAATGAAACAATTAGGACTTGATTACCATTTTGTTCATGAGAATGTTGAACTTCAAACACTATGTGTGTTATACATTTATGGTAATGATCAACTAGTCAATGCTCTTACTAAGCCAATTGCTCGCACCCAATTCCATGAGCTCATGTCCAAGAATGTTCTCACTAACTGATTGTCCATCTTGTGGGGGCATGATGGAGAGACATTATCTCCTAATCTTATGCTTACCTATTGCAGATAATATTGATTGTAAATATTCCTTAATTCACTCACTAATCTTCTCTTTGATTTATCCCTTTTAATTAGGATTGTAATCGTATTTAGGATGGCTATTATCTTTGTACTCCATATATATGTTGTGAATATAAACCTACCTAATGTTAATAATACTCTTAAGCTTTAATCATAATTGATATTGTTTCCTCTTATAAAAAGTTCTTTTAAATTGATAAGTCTCTTATCTTGTACTAATAAACATTCACGACTTTTATACTATATTCATAGATCTTATATAACTCAATTCATTATTTATGAATTTGATAGATATTTCTTCTAAAATTATAATTGGTAATAAATTCAGGTAAAGAGAATGTAGAAATATATATTCCATTAGCTATAAAGTTTATTTTTAATATGTAGTTTTCTATAATTCATATCAAAATATCCCATAATAATTTATTAGCAGAAATTTAATTTATATTTTTAAGAATTTTAATACATTTATTGATACAAGTGAAATTATAGGAGAATGAATTAACAAAATCCCTTATATTGACCAAAATATTAAGAATATTTGTTGTTGAATGCAAATATGTTAATTATATTAATGCCAATTTTGAATTTAAGATAAAACTTCCTCCCTATATCTTTTGAATTATTTCTCTTCATATTGCTAAAACTTAATAAAAACTTGAAAAGTGGTGTTGTTAAGTTCTAATAAAATAGAAAAACTTGTGTTAATGTACATCAATCTTGTCAAGTTACAAATAGGTTAGATTTTTTTTTAAGAAAGCATTTTAGAGAGTTCAAGAGAGACATAAAATTATGTTAGGATGGATCCAAGTTCCCTATGATGTTATTATATGAATTTGATTAATATTACTAGATTGTCTTCATTAATAATAAGAATGAGAATTTGTTAGAATTAATAAAATTTAGGATAAAAAATAAGAAACAAAATCAACATCTTCTTTAAGGATCTCCAACTAGAAAATAACCCCATATATTATGTTATAAAAAGTTTAAAGCATTAAATGAAACATCGTACACTTTACAACAAACTAATATGGTATAAAGAAAGAAAATAGAATGGAAATGACTATAAGCATAATGATAGAAAAATATTCTAACAAAATTTTAGGTAGTCAATAGTATAGTATACTTATAAAACATGTGGCTTACCATTAGAAGGAAGGATGCTATAAGATAAGTGATTTGGAAATATTTCACCTATTACACACTTAAAAATATTTCTTTGATTATGATGTTTCTACTTCTAGAAGTAAATTGAAAGAATATGAGTAATAGAAATAAGGAGAGCTCGAGTGAAGAGATTCAAAAATGGTTAAATATTCTAATTAAATTTAAAGAAAGAAATGTTATATAAGTTTGCATGGTCAAAAACAAATATGTTTTCTCTTCAACGGTATAAAGAAGTTTAGTAAAAAGATTTTAGAGATGAAACATGGATTTGTAATTAGAGTAATAAGGCCTCTAATTAATAGTTATGAGAAGAGAAGTATGACAACCTTATGAGTAACCTACTCGGTAAAATGAATTGAGAACAAATGGGATTAACTTTACGGAGGATAAAGATCTAATGATCAAAAAGAATCATAAATAGTCCTTGTTTGAAAGATCTATAAAAAATATTTTTAGAGTCAAATAGGTGTACATAATCAAGTTGAATCTAAATGGATTTATTAGCATACACAAAACATCATTATTAGTGAAAGGATACTTTAAACAATTTGTTACTCTTTGCTTAAATAATTTTGCATTACTTGCAAGACTAGAAACTATTAGATATGTTATTGCATTTGTTGCAAACATACAGGTAGAACCTCTTTCATCTTGATGTAAACTCTAATTATTTGACTAATTTTCTTGTAAAATTATCTAGGTTAAACAATTAAAAGATTTCATGATTGCTTACATATAAAATAAAGTATTTAAGAAAATCAATAAAAGTTATAGAAACAAAAAAATTTAAAAGGAAATAAAATAAATGAGTAGTTAGTACAATAAAAGATGAAAATAGGTGAAAAATATCCAGACTCTATATCATTATGAAAATTGATGATGACTAACACCTTGTCTCGATCTATAATAATAATAAAATAAAAGGTGATAAAGAGTATATGGATTTTTTTAAGAAGAAAATACATATAAAGTTTGAAATGTTAGGTCTTGGAGGACTATTACTTCTTTAGGATGAAAAATGTATAAATTTATCAATAACAATCTTAATATGGATAAGATTAAGTTATTTTAAAGGTTCATAAGCAACTAATTTTATATTTCTTAAAAGATTATTTTATTTTATTGTACTATGTAACCAATTATAGTGTGTTCTAAATAATTTATCTCATATGAACTTATGAATTTCTAAAGATAATGGCAAGGAAAAGGTAGATATAACCTTTTATAGAAGTTTAATTGGAATCCTACTTTAGTTAACAATACAAATGCTTGATTTGATATATTTTGCAAGCCTTTTTCCAAGGTTTATACAAGCTATAAGTAAAGTGTACTTTAAAGTTTCTAAAGTTATGATTTGATATATATGACATATCTACAATAATGTTTCTTATTTATCAAAATGGACCTTACAACCTTGCATCTGACCCCTACCTATATCCTTAATATCCTTTGTAACTTTTCTATATTGTGCATATTTTCAAATCTCTCTTATCCACTCATCCTTTAATTGTTTGATATTGCTTTCTTAGTAAGCCTCAACATTTCTTATTAGAAGATTCCATTTTTTCGTTGGCTTCCATTTATCATAATATTCTCTTCATAAGGGATCAACTATAGATCAATGGTCATTAACTTAGCTCACCTTAAAATATCTCATCTTGTATTTCTTTATGATTTGGATTTTAGTTTCATAGATTCACTGGATTAAGTTTATCGCTATCTAGGATTCTAACCTCACCTATAATACATTCAATTATAAGTGATAAGTTAAGCTAGCCATTGTTTGAGGACTTCTTCTCTACTAGATCCATATACAAATTCCACCAATGTCCCTACAAGCTCTACATCCACCTCCTACTCCACTAATCAATGTATGCATTCCACCAAGAAGTCAGTGATTATTTATAGCTTAAAAGATATTCTCAATAAGCAATAGATCTCATAGTCATTTAGTTCCATTAACTACTTGATCAATCATTCCAAGGATTCAAGTTTGTGCAATGTTTGTTATAAGGTCAAGTATATGACAAATTTCATTATATGACTTTGAAAATAATGGCTAAGCTTTCTTTGAAATTCCAATATATTAAAACAACCTCTCTAACATTGTATATCCCTCAATTTTAGGGAAGATTTTATTAACATCATATGCCAGTTTATGATAGCTCTACTTTTCCGTTACCAAAACTGAGCTATTAAAACATTCTAAAAAAACTAAGGAATATGGCTTCTCCAAAGTAAAAAGTGAATAACAATGAGGACATCAATAGGTAAGCCTTTAGCTACTCAAAGGCTTATGAACACTTCAAAGCCTAACTAAATTTTTGATATGTCTAAGTGTGCAAAGAAAGGTAGGTAGTGCTTTATTAACCTGGAAGGGATCTGGACAGACTTGTTAATTTTTTTGGATTACTCTGAATGTCCTTAATGGAGCACAGGAGCTCTATAACCTAAATTACCTATTTTTCTTTTTTTTCCCTCTATATCTTGTTAGATAACAATAAAATACGAAAATTTTGCAATATATAAATCAAATATTCAATTTTATTCTTTAATATTCATCTTAAATATTCATATAGTCTTAAAGTAGCCTGTCAATTCTTCAACATAGCCTCCATTTTTACTTATTTTTAAAATAATATCATTAACATTTAGCCTCTATATATTTATCTATAAGAGGTTTAAATACTTTATTGACTAGTCTTTAGTGTGTCTTTTCTTTATTTTTTGACTCAAACGGCATAATCTAGCACTAATAGATGTCATTATGCATAATGAACAAGTTCTTCTTAATGTTTAGTATTTACATAGATAAATGGTTATATTCTTAAGTAAGTGTCCGTAAAGCTTAGGAAATCATAACTAGCTACCATATCCATCATTTGATCTATTTTAGATAAAAGGTAATTGTCCTTCATGTTAGCTTTGTTAAGGTGCATGAATTCGATAGAGTTGTTCTACTTTTCTTCTAACTTATTAACTATTACGACATTGACCAATCACACTTGAAATGTACCTCATGCTAATCACTAGTCCTAATAACTTTTTCTCTCTCCCTCGTCCTCTTTAACAACTTTCTATATTTTTAAGCAAATGTCCACTTCTTCTTCTTTACATGTTAAAATTGAGGACAACATTCAACATTTGTATTGCCACTTTAAGATCCATTCCTTTCATATCTTTAGGCTTTATACAAAGATCAATTCCTTTCATATCTTTAGGCCTTCATTCAATTCCTTTCATGTCTTTTTACTGTGGTATGCTTACCGTCAAATCTTCATCTACTATTATATTTGATAACCATAGTCCTAGATAAGGCCTCCTAAGTCTTATACCATAGTCTTTAGATCGAGATCAATCATGTCCTCTCTCATTATTTATAAACCTAAGGCTATTTGGCATAAGTTCGTTAATCTAGTTACCAATTTTTAGTAGCCAATCCACTTCCATCCGTAGATCTTAACGCTCATATATCTCATACTCATAATCTAGATGGAAGTGACAAAATTTGTTTGATTATCTAATCGTTAGGTTACTTATCAATAGTTTTAAGGAGTCAATAAGATCCTTTTTCCTTACATAATTAAGAACATAGTTGACAACACATGCAGATGCATCAAAGAGATACCCTTAAACCTAGGAGTTATCTTTCCTTCCTCATCCTATCTCTTTCCTTGGACTCTCCCTTACTAGACTATCCAATTGTATTTCTTATTCCTTACATGTCCTTCTACCACTTTGGACATTTATTAAGTTCTTTTTAAGGAGTTCTCTACGTCTTCTAAGTTAATAAATCATTAAACTTGCTTTTACACCGACTTTATAGTGTATAACTTATTTATTAGAAGTATTTTCATAAAAATTTATTGGCAAAGTAGGCATTTTTCAAAGGCTATAACTACCATGGCAAGGTTTAAGCGTCCTTACATAACCTACATATTAAATCTATGAATATATCATATGATATAACTTATGTTGAACTACACCAAAAAGGTGGAGGAATCCCTAGGTATCATCTTGTTGTTAGCAAATTAAGCCTTGAACCTAGATTAAGTTGTATGAAAATTGAGATCAACAACCTTACAATGCTTTGAAACCAATTCGATGACAATCCCGCCAATGTTAAAGAAAAGGTCTTGCACTTCAAAGTATCCTAGGCTACCTATATATCCACCATATCTTATTACCTAGTGACATGAACTTGAGGTTTTTGTACCACTCTATATGTCAAGGTTAGCAAATTTGAACTTTAGCAAGGGTTGTAGTCTTCTAAGTAAAAGGGTGATCAGGGGTTAAGTCAATGTTATCCTATGAGACACCAAAAGGTGTGACAGCGTCGTTGCACCCTTCTCCATAAACCCCACAGAGGGGAATTGTATCCTACATTTGTAGTTATCTGGACTTGACAACCTGTCTAATATAACCTTCACTAACACTTTCTTAAGGACATTTTTTTTAGCTTAAGGATGTCGCCACTCTTTCTTCCAGGTGAGGAGCTTTTGAAATGGTTGTTGTCCCCTCTTTTTCCTGTTGGGAGCTTCTTGTTACTAATAAAATATATTTTTATATCCCTTGACTTCCATTTATATCCACCATGATGCTTGCATTTTTTCATCGTAGCTCCATATGAGCTAAAACTACCTGCATATGCCTTAGAAGACATCTTTAAGGCTAAGATGTCTTCAAGACACTCCTCCTTCAAGATGAGATGCCTCGTAGCATCTTCCATTGTCTTGATGTTCTCATTATGAGTTAGGTGCACCTTCATATGCTCCCAACTCTGAGGCAGTGAACAGCTTCCACTTATTGTTCATCAGAAAGCTCATGACCAACATCATGTAACTCACTTACCATGTTCGACATTTTCCTTTGATGCTTTTGCATTGTATCATCTAGGTGCTTCTTACAAGTATCAAACTTAATAGTAAGTGACCTTATTTTGGTCACTAAAGCACCTCCAAAATGAGCAGCCAGTGCGGACCATATGTCCTTTTGCGGTTTCACATTTATGAAACTTATGTATGATATCATTATCCATGCTACTTAACAACATGATGTGAGCTAAAGAGTTCTTTTTCCATTATTCATATACATCATAGTCCCTCCTATGTTGGGTTGTAGTGCCCTCCTCAAGAACGTCCACAGTTAGATTTAATAGCTCGAGAGCCTCTTACTCCTCTAGGGCATACTGGGTTTTCATACTCTAGATTTCATAATTGTCATCATTGAGTTTCTCACCCCTATTGAGTTTTGCAATAATATTCTTCAAAACAATAGCCATTTTGAAACACTAAGTTTCTATAATAAGAAGAAAATATATATGCACGTTAATCTCACATTAATTGTTCATAGAGTAAATAATTCAATCACAATTGCTTATGAAATTTGGCATTTTTAGATTGGATTATAAGAAATAGAATGAGTAAAACCTTAAGTGTAAAATAGACGTATAGTATAACAAAAAATAGCATATCACAAAAAACACAGATTTACATACCAATGTTAGATAATAATCATGATAAAACACAATCACAAAGATTATGTTAAACAGGATCATTTCATATGCATATAAAATAAAGAATCACGTACTTGGATTCTTATTGTAATTCCAATAGTTAAAGAACTTTTCATTACCAATTTACTATCGAGATCTTTGTTTCTACTCTTCTGTATATATCTGTTATTTTTTAATAGCAGAAGTCCAGTAACTTAAAACATACATCTCGATGTAAATCTTCTTGTTTTGTTGTTATGGCCTCCATATAACTACCATCATATAACTGCCTTTGGCATTGACTATTATACCATTCATGGATGTATGTAATTCATTATGCAAGTTAAAGAATATAGTCGATATCGGTCCTCTAAATTGGTCGTATTGCCCTTTTACTATTGGCCTCCTAAATTCACTAATTTTTTGTTGTAAAATATTCAAAAAACCTTATTTTGACCTTACCTTTCCAAATGGATTTTTATAGACAAACCAATTAATATCATATAGACTTGTTGCTTACATCTCTCATCTCGTAATGCTCATTGATCTATTTAGTTTTGTCATCAAGTTTTTGCAAAATCATGCTAGCAGTTGCTTTAACTTCTAGCGTTTAATGCTAAAGTTAATTCTTAGTTAAAGAAATTAGATAAAATGAATGAGATCTTGATTAGATTTCATATAGTACAACTATGCACTCCTTTATCTTTAACCTCTATTTTTATTTCTATTTACTTGAGAACGTATGAAGATTAAGTTTATTGAATTATTCTTTTACATATTCAAACTTTAAACCTCAAATATAAGAAATCAATGTAATTGACAAAAATGAAATATTTAAAAGAGACTATATGAATGATGGACAATAATGAGAAATACATATGTTGCATAAAGCTTTGAGTGATAGATATTAATTTTTTTATAGGAATTTATATTACAAATATTAAATATTCTTGACAAAAATGTAAGAGTAAAGATATAAATCTAAAGATCTCGCTTAAGTGAATTATTTTCAAAAATATAAAAATTGTTGAAAGATATACAAAAAAATTATTCTCAAGTATGTTGGAAAGATTGATTAAAAGTTAAAATTGAAGTTTTTGTTTAAAGATAAGACATTTGTTAAAAGATAAAATTTTATCTATTAAGATAAAGTTTTTATCTAGTTAGGATTTAGACTTTTGAATTTGATTTGTTTTATCTAGATGTTAGCTAAGTTTGTCATTTCATTCTCTATATATTTAGGCTTTCATGTCAATGTAAAGGGAACCTATCAATAAATTGTCTCTTGCATTACCTCTTTCCTATTCTACTCTATTTTAGTTAGTTTCTAGTTATAAATTCCAACATGGTATCAAAGCTTTAGATCTTTGAAAGACCTATTAGTTATTAATTGAGAAAGCAAGAAAGTGAAAAAATAGTGGAGGAAGCCTATCTAGCAAAGTTCCACTATAGAAGAAGAAAGGAAACATTCTCCAATGTACAAATTGCAAGAAGCCCGGTCATGAAGAGAAATATTGTTGGCACAAAGGAAAACCTCAATGCTATAACAAAAGATTTGGTCATTTGCAAAAGAATTGCGGATTTAAAAAAGAAGAACATGCAAATTTAGTTGAAGTAACTAAAGAAGAAACTCTTTTTTGAATTAGTTGAGAGAAAGTGATCAACAATGATAAGATGATGAGAAAGTGCATCAAAAATAGTAAAATGATGAGAAAGTGAATCAATAATAATAAGATGTCGAGAAAGTGTGTTATAGATGACGAGAAAGTGCATCATACAGTGAAGAGAAGTGTTTCACAAATAAGAAATTTGGAGAGATGTGCTCTATAGAGTTTGAATTTTCTGCAACTTTAAATCAAGGGAGGATGTTGGAAAGATTGATTCAAAGTTAAAATTGAAATTTTTGTTTAAAAATAAGATATTTGTTAAAAGATAAAATTATTATCTAAATAGGATTTAAACTTTTGAATTTGATTTGTTTCATCTAGATGTTAGCCAAGTTTGTTATTTTATTCTTTATATATTTAGGCTTTTATGTCAATGTAAAGGGAACCTATCAATAAATTCTTTTGCATTATCGCTTTCCTATTATACTCTATTTTAGTTAGTTTTTGGTTCTAAATTCCAACAAAGTAGGCCTTTCTTAATGATAACCAACTATTTTCTTTGTCATAACACTTTTGATCAATTCACAAAATATATATTAGGTTTTAAAAATAGATATTGAATTTACTAGAAGTTGTGCTAATAAGCTCAGCTGGATTAGAATTTTGTGTTTTTGCAAACGTAAGCTTGCGATAATCAATATAAAATATCATAACTTTAATTCATAATGTTAGTTTGTACAGTAATTAGGAAATTATATTAGCATATAGAAGATAATTCTAGCTTGAACTTAAATTTTACAAAGTTATATAGTGCATCCAGATTGGTTCGATTGCCAAATCCACCCCTAATATAAATTGAAATTACCTAACACAACAGTGTTTACATATAAATATGTACATTATCTTGGTTGTCCAAATCAGAGCAAACAATCAAACTGAACCATTTGTTACATAATATAGTATTCTTTTCCAGGGTGAAAGTTCAAACATTAACATGCATCCTTTTACTATTTATTTCGTTGTACATTAAGTGAATTAAAACAAAGAAAGGCTGTCCATCGTATGCAAGAAAATTGAATTTTAATTTGAATATTTGAATTAATGAAACTTCGGCACTATTTTGGATATGGAAAATCAATTTTATAATTAATTATTGGCATTATCATTGTATTATAGACTTGTAATCAACAGAAATTTTAAAGGTTCATATTTATACTCGTCCAAACCTTAAACTACGTAATGTTACAAAGAGAAGTTTTAGTGAAGTCCATACTTCAAATATAATGGGAACAAAGGACAAGATATTGCAGCTTCGGACTTAAGAATTTAATTTTGTGAAGAAGTAAGGCTCCTTTTGATTAGCGAAAAAGTAAAGTGAATTTGGAATATAATTTTTTGGAAAATAAATTTATAAAAAAATAAAAATATTCACATCTTTGGATACTTATAAAAATTTTAATAAGAAAATTGAGTGGATTCTTATTATAGTGTCTGGTATGTAACAGTACTTTATAGAATATAATTTAATTTTGACTTTATTTTCAATTATATCCCTACAAACAAAATAAAAATAAAAATCGTTAAATAAGGAAAAATTTAAGTATAAAGATTGTCGATTGAAACTTCTGAACAAAAACATTCAAAATCCAAATACCGGCCGATACCGGAAATTTTAAAAAATAGGGGGAATTTTTTTCAATATTTTCAAAAATTTTTAAAATTTCC
>JANITW010000008.1:54780858-54794107 GCA_027564335.1 Erythroxylum williamsii
GCCCCTCCTTCACTTGGGCTTTCCAAGTTTACCCTTAATTTGTCTTATATGTCTCTACTCTTTCAACCCACTTAATAGTATAGTTCTAGCACTTCATTATAAATTCTAATTTCAATTCAATATCCCATTCATCCTTGCTAAATTTAAAGACTCAACTAAAAATAAGAAAAAAAATTAAAGCAAAATAAAGAATAAGTAAATAAATAAATAATAATAAAAAGAGAAATTTGGGCCCAACACATAGTACGCTCTAGATTGGCAATAGCTTCCACGATCCAAAAACATCTGGATGCGAACATTTTATCCTGTATATCAACATCATGCAATACACATATTGTACACACATTATTAATTGCACAATCTTATGAATACTCAATCACATACATATGTATAAGTGTGTGTATAATGCATGCTCAATGACAATCCCAGTTATATTACCTAAATTCACATCTTATGTTCATTCTCATTTCATAAATCATATATGTCTAACTAAACATAAGTTTACACTTCATTTGTACATGATCATTCTAAGCTCACCATTCAATCCTTATCCTTTATATGTGTCTAGCTTATTATTAGGCTTACACCTCAAGAACATTTGGTTATTCAAATATCATAGATCAATTTCTCGTCATTTCTTTTCTAACATTGTATGCTCTCATAATAATCAATTCTCATTTGCATTTACTTAATACATATTACGCAAATCCTTTGAATCATAACTACAATCATAGAGACATCTTCATTCCCATTATACTCATGCCTTTGGTACTTTGATATCAACAATTCATTCACTAGGCTATAACCTCAATTATCAATTGATACATATCACACATTTAGTCACTTAATCCAATCATCATTCTAGGTTCAATTCAAGCTCCATTCAAGCCTAAATTAAGTCCAAATGGCAAGTGAATGTCTGTTGGGTAGACTTTATGTATGCTTGGCAGACCTTCTCAGGTTTTCCAGCTTTTCAGTTCCACTCATATCTATTTGAAGGGACATCATGTTTGCTGGGTGGATCTTCACGTGTCACTTACAAAAATGTGAAAATTTGACCCTTTATATAGCAAAATCTCTCTATGGGTCTTTATAGAAATTGTTGAACTTGAAGTCCTCTTTGAAAACATACTTAAATGATCTCAATCTGACATCCATAGCAAAATTTATGCCTCTTGCCCTAAAATCTATCCAATTACATCCATATTTTCTAGATTTCTAACTCTTTACTTACTACACCAACACCTTATGCTTGGTCTATCATTTCTAGTTTATTTACTCATAATTTCCCCATTATTCTTAACTCCATTTTAGCTTAATATCGTTCGTAAATAAATTACAGCCCATGATTGATCATAAACACTAAAAACAAAACATATGTATATATACATTGATCATCAACTTTTTGCACATGTTCAACTTCATTTTCTCTTTCATTTCACTTTAAACTATTACCTTAATTCTGCCCATTTCAAGACACCACATTACTTCCTTTCTTTAGCTCTAGACTCATTTTAGTTCATCTTCAAAACACTCAAAAAGATTCACATTAATACACCAAGAAAATAAAATATAAAACCCATTATCTATCAAAATTTTATGGAAAATTTTCCTACACCCTTTTTAATGATCATTCTACTCCAACTCATCTCTACAACAACTTAAGAAATATTGATCACCATAAACACAAAAACAAGACAACAATGTGTTCATTTCTTTACCCACATTCCAACATATATAAAACACCATTTACTTAACTAATCCAACATTATATCATTCCATAATCTGTTACCCATTAAAACATAAAAGCAAGACACGTATATGTTCATTGTTCATCCATGTTACACATATATTTTCAACATCTTTTTCATGATCATCCCTCCTCTTAAACTATCATCAAATAGTCTTCATTTAACAAAACCATGAAGATTAATATATTACTTACTTGATTTACCCAAAGCTTCTTTAAGAGTCCCCAAGAAACCCTAGCTCCTCCAACATACAAGATCATAAACCTTTAAGGTGGAATAGATTGGGTCTTTTAGTAAAAAGATGGAGAAGACAACGAATCTTGAAGAAACAAAGTGAAAGATTTGAAGAAAAATTAGCATGATCAGGGTGAGAGTGAGATGTTCGTTAGTGAATAAGAGATGCAAATGAAGAAGATGAAGACAAAAAGCATGTATCGAAAATGACAAGTGAAAGACCATGAGATGGTATTTAATTTAGTAAAAAAAACATTAGTGGTGAGTGGCAATTGCTGTGACACTTGTCACTTGCTACCTGTCATTTTATTGTGGTCTCCAATTGGCTCTTTTAAAAAGCTAGTCCATTTATCTCTAATTTTTAATCCAATTGTCTCCCAATTTTCAATGATAATTGTCATTAAATCTTAATATCACTTATCACTAATTTCTACTAACATTTGACACTTATTTCTACTACCATTTATCAATCGTCTTGCCATTTTGTATTTTGCCTAGTCCAAAAATACCCATAATTTCAAAAAATCCTCAAATTTCACCAAAAATTCTAAATCAATAATTTAATTCACCAGATCAAATTTTAAGGTAAAATATTCACTATCCATATCATAATCACATTAAAACAATCATTTATACCTAAAAAATGTCAAGTGAGTTATATGAAAATATCATTACAATATGTGCGACAATCAAATTCATGTTTATGTGCACTATATTATGCATGAGCATGAAGTGCATTTCCTAATCTCTCATTGCTATTTCTCATTTACAAAAATCTAGGGTTCTAACCCTTATTATGGAAACAGGATGTTTTAATTCTCCCTCTAATAAATTTCATTATTAAAAGGTAGGGCGTGTCACAGTTTGTTGATTTGTCTAAAATCCAGACCTAACCACATCCATCAATGTTCTTTGTTCCTTTTCCATGATATTGTTTGGTATTTCAGTTTCAATTACCCAGGTGTCTTCAGCAGCTTGATGTAGAGCTGTTTCTAAATGAGTAACTTCATCGTGAAATTCAACCAAAGGCTTTCTCGAATTCCTCATTTTTCTCTTTGACATACACTTGCATAGAAATGAACTAGTTAAATCAACTTGTAATTGAACTTAAAAAATTATGTTAAATAAATCCCTGGTAACGATGACAAAACTTGATGAGTTATAAAATGAAATAGAATGCACTCATATCCCAATTGCAAGCGTACGGGTAATTGTAGTATGATTATCAAAATTACCCCTAAAGTTGTGTATTGCGATCGAACCCTCACACTTGCGATCACAACCGTAAGTGAATAGCCTGTCTTTTGGTCAAAAGTTCTACATGCGATCGCACCTTACTTAACTTCCGATTGCACCCGAAGTGTAAAATTCTTGAGTGTGACCGCACCTTATTTGACTTGCGATCGCACCTGAAGCAACGTTTTGAAGTCCCATTGATATTACAATCATACTGTAGTGAATCGTGATCGCACCTTTCCTGTGCTAGTACCATTCTACCTCGCGATCACACCAGATCCATTTTCCTTGTTTCTTTCACCAACTTTTATCAGCATGCTCCCCTGTTCCTTCACACTTAACAAAACATCAAACTTACCTAAAAACTAAACTAAAATACTAAACCAAAAACGAAAAGTAACATAAGCATAACTAACAATATTAACACTCAACACGTAAATACACTCACATCAATACTCACCACTATACTTGCGCTTGTCCACAAGCACAAACAACGACAAAGAAAATCAAACACAAGCAGTGACTCAAATAGATTGCTACCAAAGAATATTTTACCACACTTGACATGATTGTTAATCCTCCTGCAACCCCTTAATTACCATAAATGCAAAAAAACTATCTCAAATCAAATTGTGAATAGTACGTATACAAAAGCAGTGAATAGCACCAATAACTTCATTATGAGTGTAAATTATACCTTAAACATATTATTATTATTAACTTATTTTTCAATTGGTACAATGAGGATGTTTAGACTTTCTTTCCAACACAACTCAATGAAGTTTGCCTAAGATGAATGTTTTTCAATTAAATGCAAATGAGGAGCATATTTACATACACAAATTCTATTATCATCAAGTGGCTACTAGTACTGCTCATGTGTCCAAGGCCAATTTCAGGCACCTTCGGCACAGCAAAGCAACAATTTGGAGGTTTTTTTATAGTTTATTTAGTTTTTCCTTATCACTCATGCAAATTTCCTTTGTCCTCTTGTTAAAACTTCAAGTATATAACAATAGTAATAACCATTAAGGAAGAACTTGATACAAAAAATGTTGCTAAAAGTATTAAAACCATTCCCGTATATGAACTATTCTCAAATGATCATTAGTAGCAGTTCCTAAATTTTTAATGACTAAAAAGTAAAAAGGCATGTATGAAGTTAACAATCTATCAAGTTAAGTTCAAAATTCTTGACATGTTACTACTAAAATCATTAACAAAATCATTGACACTAAGAAAATAAAACAAAAAAATAAAAAAAATATCACAAACACACCACCAATGGACAAGTACATAAAAAACATTAACTAGAGCTTTTAGAGAACAGGAGAATCTGGTGGTGAAGGTGTAGGTGATGGCACCTTCACATTCGATCCAGCAAAGAATTTCTTCAATAACTTTGCTTGATATCATTGCTACTTTTGAATATCCACCATTGTTCATTCAAGTGTAGATAACCTGTTGCTATTGGCGACGATAACATCTTCCTAATGTTTAAGCATCTCCAAAACCATAGCAGCATTAGCAGTATGAATTGTGGATTGTGTTTCTTATTGTTATGAGTCATTACTTTCCTCTTCTTCATCCCTAGATGATGACTCCTTTGTTCCTCGATGTTTGACAGTTGCTCTCTCATGATAAGGCCAAAAACTACATCCCATGAAGCTCAAAAGGCCACAAACATGCAAGTACCTTTGGTTAAAAACATCTGTTGGAATGCATTTCATCGTTGTGAGGTCGAGAGCCATTGATCAAACTAGGGTTGTCAAGATGTAACCCAATCCTAATTTGGTGTTTGAAGGTTGGGCTATTTGTGCAAATCCCTTCAACAGGTGGAAGGATGTACAATAGGATGTGTTGTTAAAAGCACACCACAATGCATATAGCTCCTGACATGATACCTTATTACTCTCAACCCTATTAAAAATGGATACCGCCATTAATTTGTGGAGTAGGATCAATGAGGCATCTTGAATGAGCAGATTTGGAGCGTTATGCACTAAATATGTTGATGATCTTCAAAAATCCCTTGGGAAAATTTTCCATTTGGGTTAATTAAATCCGATTGTGGCAACCCAAATAAATTTTCAAACATAGAAGAATCCATCTCCCACCCTTGTCCGCACAACCTAAACTTCAACTTTGTGAACTTAGTCCCTTTTACCATTAAAGTGGTGTAACATCTGTGTATTAGCTCTTTATATATCTCCCATTTGACCATAATTAACCGTAACCATCCCAATCGACCAACCATAGCTAAGAGATTCTCTTTCACACCCAGTTGTGTCACCATCTCCTAATCAAAGTATCTCAAAACAATAATCCTTTTTTTTCACCTTTTGATATTTCTTACCTTCATTATGTGAGAAGATAAGAAAGGGGGCCAAATGATATGCTGAGAGATAAGGCATCAAGTGTCTAACCTTTAGACCTGACTGCTAACATCTTCCCCTTAGACATTCTCGTTAATAGTTGATTTGGTTGAAGAATATTTGGAAAGGATGGTGCTCTCACTCTGCTTTCTTTCTCGTCTTCGTTAACCTTTTAGGTCACAACAAAAATTTTGGAGGCTAGGTTTAAAGATTAGAAACGCACAATGAAATTCCCTTAAAACAATGTTTAAATAGGTAAAGGAGATGTGAAGGTAGTTAAATAATTGTAAATATAGGTCGAGAACTGAGAATAACGTTTAAATTTTAGACATTACCTGGTGTAGTGTGATTAGCTTGTGATCACATGCAAGCTGCACCTGTAATATAATGCCATGGTTGTGAGCGCACCTGGGAAACATGCAATCGCACCTGATTGGTATTCAAAAGTCACTTTCGGTCACGAGCGTACCTCTAAACTTTGCGATCGCTCCCAGATGATATTCACAAGTCATTCTCGATTGTGATTGCACCTAGAAGGTTGTAATTATAACATAATGTGATCGTACTATAGTACTCACGATCGCACCATATTTATTTTTCACACAACTTGTTAAACAAATAAATAAACAAACTTTTAAATTAAACCTAGACTCATAGATGCTAATTTTAAGGTCTTTTAACATGACCAAAACGTTTTCTTTCAAGGGTTAAATCGAAAAGTCATTACCTCTTTAGGTCGATGTAGAAGACCACCAAGGTAAAGCTTACATCTTTGACCATTCACCTTGAACTTCTCACCCCGTGCATTGTCAAGTTCCAAAGCTCCATTCTCATAAATAGTGGTAATTTTGAAAGGGCCACTTCACCTTGAATGTAGCTTTCTTGGAAATAAACTTAATCTAGAGTTATAAAGTAATACAAAATCGCCTTTCTTGAAGTGCTTATCCTTGATTTGGTTGTCATGCCGTTTTTTGGTTCGCTCTTTGAATAACTTGGCATTCTCATAGGCTGTGAAACGTAATTCCTCTATCTCTGGCAACTGCAACAATCTCGTAGTCCCTGCCACCTTGCTATCCATGTTTTTGATAGCCCTGTATGCTTTGTGTTCTAGATCCACGGGCAAATGACATGCCTTACCATAAACAAGTTTGTATGGAGTTATTCCAATAGGTGTCTTGAGAGTTGTTCGATATGCCCATAATGCATATCTTCTAACTTTATAGCCCAATCTTTCCTTACTCTATTCACTGTTTTTTCAAAATCCTTTTTAGCTATCTATTGACAACTTTTAATTGCCCATTTCTTTGTGGATGGTAGGGTGTAGCCACCCTATGCTACACGCCATATCGTTTAAGTAGAAGTTTGAGCCTTGAGTTGCAGAAATGAGGACAACGATCACTAATTAGTACCTGCGGAATTCCAAAACGCATAAACAACCCCTTCAAGAACTTTGTTACTACCCTTCCATCATTACTTGAGCTAGCACTAACTTCCACCCATTCGGAGACATAATCTAAGCCCACTAATATGTATTTATTTCCATAAGATGCAGGAAACGGTCCTATGAAATTGATTCCCCATAAATCATATATCTCAGCCTCTAATAGACTTGATTGTGGCGTTTCGTCTCTTTTTGAGATGCTTCCTGTCATTGACATCTATCACATCTTTGCACAAACTCCCTGGCATCTTGGTTCAATGTTGGCTAATACAATCCACATTCTAATATTCTACTTGTAGTTCGATTGGCCCATAATGCCCTGCATAAAGCGAATCATGACAATGAGTTAGTATAGAGAGCATCTCACTTTTTGCAACGCATCTTCGAAGTAATCCATCAGCACATATTCTAAATAAATATGGCTCTTCGCAATGATAATGCTCAATGTCTGCAAAGAATTTCTTTTGTTGTTGATAAGACAAATTGGAAGGAACAATATCACCATATAATTTACTATGTCGACATACCATGGAGTTTCCAACTGCTGAATAAGAAAAGTTTACTCATCTAGAAATTCTTCTGGGATTGGCTGATCGTCTATATTATTCTCTTGTTCAAGTCGAGACAAGTGATCTAGCACCACATTTTTAGCGACCTTTTTTCCTTCATTTTAATGTCGAATTCGTACAATAACAAAACCTAGCGAATTAGTCTTGACTTTGCATCTTTCTTGTTAAACAAATAACTTAATGCTGCATGATCTAAAAAGATTATTGTTTTTTTTCTACAAAGGTATGATCTAAATTTCTTGTATGCAAAAAAACCACCTCCAAAAGCTCCTTCTCAATTGTTGTGTAATTCAACTGGGCTCCTGATAATGTCCTGCTTGCATAGTAGATTGCATGCAGTTTCCTATCCTTCCACTGCCCTAGTACACAACCTACCGCATGATCACTTGCATCACACATTACCTTGAATGGTAGTGACCAATCGGGTGCTACGAATATTGGTGTTATCGTAAAAGCCACCTTAGATGTCTCAAAAACTTGCATACAATCAACGTCAAAATCAAATGGTGCATCTTTCACAAACAAATTAGTTAAAGGTCGATCAATTATGGAAAAATATTTAATAAATCGTCTATAAAATCCAGCATGTCCCAAGAATGAGGGAACTCCTTTTACATTCGTAAGGGGTGGTAACTTTACTATTACTTCTATCTTAGCCCTATCAACTTCAATCCCCTTGCTGGAAATTTTATGCCTGAGCACTATGCCCTTATTTACCATAAAATGTCATTTCTCCCAATTAAGAACTAAATTTGATTCCTCGCATCATGCAAGAACCTTCCCTAAATTTTCTAAATGTGCATCAAAAGAATCGCTGAAAAATGAAAAATCATCCATAAATATCTCCATAAAATCCTCTACTAAATTTGCAAAAATTGCCATCATACACTGCTGAAACTTTGCAGGACCATTACATAAGCTAAAAGGCATTCTTCTATTTGCAAACGTTCCATAGGGGCATGTGAATGTAGTTTTCTCTTGATCTTGAGGATAAATAAAAATTTGATTATAACCCGAATATCCATCCAAGAAATAATAAAAAGCATGACTTTATACTTTCTCCACCATTTGATCAACAAATGGTAACAGAAAATGATCTTTTCGCGTGATAGAGTTCAACTTCCTAAAATCAATGCGCACTCTCCAAGCTGTTACTATTCTTGTGGGAATAACCTCACCTTCCTCATTTCTAACGAGGGTTATACCTCTCTTTTTTCACACACATTGAATCGGACTTACCCACTTATTATCTGAAGTAGGATAGATAATGCTCGCATCCAACAATTTGACTATCTCTTTCTTTACGACTTCCTTCATGTTTGGATTTAATTGCCTCTATCGTTACCTTACAGAATTAGTTCCTTCCTCTAAGTAAATTCTGTGCATTACTACGTCGGAGCTAATTCCTCTTATATCCAAAATCTGTCAATGCCAACCCGTAGCTCTAACATGCTTCCTCACCAACTCTACCAACCATTGTTCCTACTCATTTGTCAAATTATTTGATATAATAATAGGGAGAGTTTCCCCTTCCCCTAGAAATACATACTTTAAATGACTAGGCAATGGTTTCAGCTCTAGAACAGGTGGATACACAATGGACAGGGGAGTTGGATTTGTATCTTATAGCAACTTCCCTATTTTTTCTTATTCACCCTTATCTTCACCAATAACTTCTACTTCTAGATCAAAAGAAACTTCTCTCTCCTTACCTTTTGTCATACTCAGCACACACTCATCCACAACATCAACCTTCATACAAACCTCATTATCCATAGGGTGTTTCATGGTTGACCTCATACAAAACTTAACTTGCTCCTCACCAATGCGCAATATAAGTTTCCCTCCAAAGACTTCTACTAAAGCTTTCCTTGTGTAAAGGAATCCAATACCATGAAATGCACTGGAATGATAAACTTGTCCACTTTAACAAGCACATCTTCCAAAATCCCAAACAACCTCTTGATTGATCGATCCACTAGTTACAACACTATAAATGTCGGTTTAACCTCTCCAAGATCTAACTTTTGAAAAACTGAACGGGGCATCAAGTTGAAACTTTCACCCAAGTAACTCAAACATTTGTTAAATTGTTTATCACCAACTACACAAGGAATCGTGAAACTTCCAAGATTTTGTAATTTGGAAGGAATAGCATTAGAAATAATTGAACTACATTTTGTTGGAAGCTATATCATCTCATTATCAATAAGTGACCTCTTATAAGTTTGGATATCTTTAAAAAATTTAGCATACTTGGCATATGCTCTAGTGCCTACATAAAAAAAAGATTAATCTGCAATTTTTTTAACGTTTCAAGAAATGAGGCAAACTGACTATCATACTGTTGTTTCCTAATTCGTTAAGGGAAAGGAATAGGTGGTACATACTTACTTGCTTGGGCGTGCTAATTTTTACCTGTTTCATGGTGTTTGCAATCACACCCTTCATTGTTGCGAGCACACCTAAAGTTAGATTCTTCCTGTTCTGACTCAATAGATATGGTGCGATCACACCTTGATTCCTTGCAATCACGACCGAAATTATGTGACTCACTCTATTCTACTGATTGTTCATCTACTTTGTTCTTGATTTTCCAACTCTTTACAACTCCTTAGACGTATAGCTTTTAAAGACTCCTTTGGATTGGCTATGTGTTACTTAGAAAACTTCCAAGATTCCTTTAAGTAAGAGAGGTTTCCAATTGTCCCAATTGAACCTCCAGATTGTGGATTAATGAAGAGTAATTTTTTGTTATTTGATCAACCTTTGTATATAGCTTCTAATGTGATTCATCTTGTTGATTTACCTTAGTCCCAATTATCTTCATCAATTTCTCAATCTTAGTTTCAAATGGATTCCTAGGTTAAGGCTGTCTCTACTCTCCCATTGTGTTGTTATTATTACTCCATGGAAAATTGGGATGATTCCGCCATCCAGGGTTATAGGTGTTTGAGAATGGGTTGTTTCTTGAATGAGTATTTCCCACAAACTTGGCTTGCTCAGCTATTGTAACAGTTGGAAAATCATTAGTGTAGTGGCCCTACTGATTGCACAACTCATATACACTCTGAACTACTACCACTGATGAACTTGATGTTAAACTATTAATATGTTTTGCTAGATTTGCAACTTTGACCTGTAAAGTAGTAACTAGATCTAGAGACAAACCCCTTTTGTTATTTTATCATTGACTAAGACCTATCTGATGCCCACAATTCATTAGTGGCTGTCATTTCTTCCAATAGATCATATGCTACATCAATTGTCTCTTCATAAAAAATCCTCCTTCTTCTGCATCAATTATACCACGGGTGGTGGTGTTAACTCCATTGTAAAAATTTTGTAGATAATTCCGGTGGTAAATTATGGTGAGGTCAACTTTGTTGTAACTCTTAAACCTTTCCCACCACTCATACAGAGTTTCACCATCTTGTTGCTGGAAGTTGGTGATTTCCTTAATGATCTTTGTTATTTTGGCTATAGGGAAATACTTAGATAGAAATGATTAGGCTAACCCAGTCCATATAGTAATGGACCCTAATGGAAGACAGAAATGCTTGTGCTAACCTAGTCCATGTAGTAATAAAACCTGATGGAAGAGAATTTAACCACACCTTAGCTTTATCTTTTAGAGTGAATGGAAATAAACGTAATCGAATTGCATCATCTGTCACTCCATTGTACTTAAAAGTGTCACAAATTTCTAAGAAATTTGTGATATGGGTATTTGGATCTTCGTTTGTCAACCTATAAAACTGCACTGTTGCTTGTAACATGTTGGATCTCGTTTCCGGAGCCCAACATCGGACACAGAAGCGTGATGCTTGCGTGTGGAGGGGAGACATTAAAGTTGAATATTTAGGAGAAAATCTCCCTCGGAAGTAAAGGAGGGCATCACTGCGGTGTGTGTTGTCTCGCCGCGGCGAAACCTTTCAGGAAGCCACACCACGGCGAGCGAATGAGCCCTCGCCGCGGTGAGTGAAGGAACTCTAGCTGCGACGAACCCGCGAAAACAACTTCGCTGTGACGAGCAAACGATCTCGTCGCAGCGAAGAGCTGAACCCACAGAATCCAAAACATAAACTTTTTTTTTTCACTCATTTTCATCAAAACAACCTAACCCAAAGTAAGCAACATACCCTCAAGCAATCTTCTAAAGGATTCAATGCAAAAAATTTGAAACCAAAATCACCCTCAACCATATCTCCTTAATAACCAAAAGAACAGTTTTACAAAGCTTTAATGGCATTTCAAGCCATAATACATCATTTGAGTTCAAGGACAAAATACAAAATACACTTGAACAAATAAAACGTGAAATGTGACTAAAGCTTTGAATTCCAAAAGATAACTTGAAAATACATAAATATGACAAATCGGAGTGATGCCATAACTCTTGACCTACTCGTTCTCTTGCTCATCACCTGAATAGGGGGAGGATAAAGGAGGTGAGCTATAAAGCTCGTGGGTAACACATTTATAATAAAGAAACAAGCAAAACTATTTTTGAAAAGATAACTCATTGCCGTGGTACACTCTTGAAACCATAGAAATTTCACATGTAGATATCATTATCTTGAAATGCTTGATTTTCAAACAATTCATGAGCAATTTTAAAATCATGCATGCATCAAACTTGTTAATAGATCATAAGCATATTAGCACAGCAGAATGGTTTGGGTGAGTCCAGGTTCATGATGCACTACACATTCCCATATAATGGTCCTGTGTAGCTGTAAATTCTTAAGGAAGTCCTTGAGGGAGCTCCATGCCACTAGCGGGCAGGCGAGAGAAGCCTAGACATGGGTCAACGTGCACGTGACAGTTCTTGAGGGACTACCACAAACTCACATAACATACATAGTTCAAAATCTTGTAAACTTGTTACCAAAATGCCACTTTCTTGTAAACATGCTTTTCATAAACTTGATATCCTTGTAAAAATCATTTCTAAAAACACGATTTCATGAGCATGTATTCTTTTAAAGAGAAACGCTTTTCAAAGTATTTTCATCAATCAATATAAATCATGTAGCAAACATATAACAATTTCACAATGCACTCAAAAAGTTAATAAAGCAACATTGATGATGCAATTTAAATTATTAAATCTTTCTTCATTTGAACAAAACAATGAGTAGCTTATTTACTCTATTATAAACGTGTACCCACCTTGAGTTCCTTGCTTATACACTTTTTTAGGAATGTCTTTCCTCTTGTTCCTCTTAATCCTCTTGCCTCACTTGATTGTAGGAAAATCCCAGTGTGAGCATCATATGTTGGATCCCGTTACTGGAACCCAACTACATAAACAGAACGGAAAACGAAGCCAACGGAAACGAAGGGAAACGGAAATTTCGGATCGAAATTTCCAATCGGAAACAAAATGCGGCAGCCAGTAACGAAAACGAACTAAATGAACAGATTTCGAAAGTCGAGTTTGGAGTCTATACAAAGCCGCAAATCGGAATCAAAATACCAAATCGGAGTAATCGAAAGTGGAAGTGAAAATAGCGAAGCGAATCGAATAAGCGAATCGATAAGCGAAGCAAACAAAACGGATGAAACAAATCATATAGCAAAACAAAGCGAAGTGGATACTTAACAAATGTCCGACATCCGTGCATAAGTTATCTACAG
>JANITW010000008.1:54878046-54889622 GCA_027564335.1 Erythroxylum williamsii
CCCAAATTTTTTCTTATTTATGTTATTAAGCATGAATTGTGTAAATTATGTGTTTATGCCTTAGTTTGATTAAATTGGGAGTATTAGTGGATATTGAGATTAAGTTGAGTTTTTGTGGTTCATATGGGAATTTAAGGGTAAAATATATGAGGGCATTTTGGGAAGATTTCTTGAGTTGGAGTGGTTTAGGCTTGACTTGGAGGGGTAAAATGGTCCTTGTCCACCCCCTTTAGAATTAAGAAAGAGTTAGAAGAATTAGAAGGAAAGGAAAAGAAGAGGAAAGGAGAAAAGAGAGGGGAGATTGTCATAGCTTGAGGAAGAAGAGAAGAAAATAGGGTTTTAGTTCCTAAGAGATTGTCGACAGATTTGAGACGTTTTCTGGTAAGTTTAACTTCTTTTAATCTTGTTTCGGTTGGATTAAACCCTAGAATCGTTTTGAATGTGTTAGAATCGGTGGTTTAGGAATTTTCGAGAAAAATGGATAGATTTCCTTAGGTTGATGATTTTGTGACTCATTTTAAGGTGTTAATGAATTAGAACTGAAGCTTAGGGCTTGAATTAAGGTTTAGATGTGTTGCATATGCTTAAGGGAAGGATTGAAGTGGGAAAATGCTGGAAAAATCGGGTTCGGAGACGTTCTTCAGACCCAAACGTCTCGACGTGCGAAGTTGTATTCATTGCGACGTGAGAGGAAGGTAGCACGCCGCGATGTGCGAGAAGGAGCATGCCGAGATGTGCGAGAAGGAGCACGCCGCGATGTGCGAGAAAGAGCACGCTGCGACGTGCGAGAAACCAAGTCGACCTGATCCAATCGCAAGAGGAAGGACATCAGTGAGTTGGATTCTCAAGCGATATTAGGTGGGTAATGTACTTATAGTTGTTGTATGATTAGGCAAATTCTTGCCTATATGTGAATAGATGTTATATGTTATGTATGTTTAAACATGATTTGTTATAAGGTTTGAATGATTTTGATTTCATATACTATGAAAGAAGCATGAGAATTGATATAAGTAAATTTTGATTCTGAGCATGTTATGCCTCGACTTCGGTCAATGGCATTTTGAATCAATGAAAGCATGAAAGCATACTTTCTGATCAAATGATTCTGAGCATGATTATGTGCTTTTGTTTGAGCGAGAGTGGAACCATTTCGTTCGTCACGTGCACGTTGACAAGAGCCTTCTCCCGGCTGCCCGCTTATGACATATGAGCTCCGAATGGACTCATTTTGTTCAGGGTGTAAATTTCGGTTTCTCCCTTTTGTTTCCATGGAACCCTTAAGCCGTGTGATGTGCATTGCATACTTGATCTGTTCACTATGAAGCATACTTGTGACATATTTTGTGAGTTGAATTAATTATGTTGAACGCGTAAATTGCTTGGTTAGCATGTGAGTGCTAGAATTGTTGCATGTATATATATATACATACATATGCCTGAATTTGTGCTAGTTACCGATGGCTATAATTATATTATCCATTGAGTTGTGTAGCTCAACCCATTATTTTTCACTCCTCAGGTACAACTCAAGACATTAGTTGAGATTGTTAGTTCTATTCGTAATAAAAAAATTGTGGATCTTTTCATCTCTTTTAATGTTTTCTAGTTGTGAATTTGGCAAGACGTGTTGTGTTTCCTTATCAATCGTTAGATTAAGGCAGCAAAAGAACTCTCGCTCTCGTACTATGGGATTATCTGCTTCTTGATGTCGATTTCTTATCCGGGTTACTTTTCAATGTTTCTATCTTTTAAGTATATTGAGTTTGATCATGAAGCTATTGCTTTACTTAAAGATTTGTTTCAATACAGGTCATTTACACAGCTAATTGATGGTTCTGAGAGACAAGTTGAGAGCTCCAAGAAAGGTGTTTGGTTGCTGGAGAAAGTAAATTTCATTGAATGCCTCAATTCCCACTCTTTTTCGTTCTTCTAGATTTTGGTTTGTATCACCCATGTGAGCAATTGGGTATGCTTATAGATTATGGTTTCTCACGCAATTAACATTTGGGTGAGTATTGTTAGGCTAATTGTAATTGAAATTGTTTCAAGCAGTCAATCAAGGACAGTAAATGGGTTTTCTGGATACTAATCCCACTCAGATTTGATCCTGTTGGTCATTTTCTGTTCATATAATTCCAGGTTTTCTTGCTATAATGTTGCTATTTTGGTACTTCTTGTAACTTAATCATGGTTGTCTGTTTGTGATCCTGGATGTTGCTACTGTTTAGTACTGGTGATTTGCAGGTTAATCAATTATTTTCGTATGTGTTTTTTCTTAAACTTCTAAAGTATTCTTCCAACGATAATCCATACTTGGGAATTATATGTAACAATCTAATGATATTATTCAATTATTAATTTTCACCACAGCTCATAAATTCTAACAGTTCCTCTCGAGTGTGATTTGTTTGCAGTATAATCAGAGGTCAGAGAGCCCATTGTCGAGTGAGAGCAGTGTGATTATAGAGAGTATGAGCAGGGCATGCAAGTACAGTCCGGAGGAGAAGAAAGAGAGGATTGAGAGGTACAGAAGCAAGAGAAACTAAAGGAACTTCACCAAGAAGATTAAGGTCTTTCAATTCTCTAAATTTAAGCAAAGATAAATTTATGTTGAACTGTTAGTTATATGGACAGTAGTCTTAATTATCACAGGCGTCTCCTAAAATGTTATGTGGCCTTAAAAATTGTTTCTATTTGTCAAATAGTAAATTTAGGATTGAAGGACAGCAGATGAGCTAATTAATCAGTATTGACTTCTTCTGCTTTCATTTTGCAGATACTGGGAGAATGAGAAGGTTAAGCCGGATTACAGGCCAGTACATATGAACACCTTAGATGATGAGGTTTGAGTCATTCCCACCCAAAGCTCGTGTTTCTTCATGCTATTACAAGTTAGGCAATATCGGAAATGCAGCAAATACCATTTCAGCTATGGTTTTTTGTATTTGCCATTGATTTTCCTTTAGCAATTTTATTAATCTGATTTGCTGGCTTAGAATTGCTGTAATTTAACATGATTACTAGTTTTCAAACGATAATGGCAATTTAACATGGTCATCACGCTTGCTATTTGGTTATTTGTTGGTAAGGGTAAAATGACGACAACATCTGGAATTTGTCTTGATCATTTCTGAGTGGGGTCTCTGTATTTGGTGAACAGTGGAAAAATTGCGAATGATTCTAAAGGCACACGAGAGGGATAAAAAGAAAGAAAGTACTTTGGTAATAAGGGTATTTTGGTACTTAATGTTGCTATTTTGGTACTTCTTGTAACTTAATCATGGCTGTCTGTTTGTGATCCTGGATGTTCTACTGTTTAGGGCATGTTACAGAGTTAAATTGCTGCAAGAAGGTTTCTTCGTACTTAAGTGAAAGGAATGGGAGAGTAAGTGCTAGAAGTTATTAGAGTGTGCAATATTCAGATCCTTACATAACAAATAGTACTATGCTTTCTTGAGTTTAATCATTCTACAAGCTTCTTAAGTCTTAAGCTTCGTAGGTCTTTATGTTAAGTTGTTTCTTCAGTAAGTGTCAATATTATGTTTCCAAATACTTGAAGGCATTAAACATATGGTTTATCCAATGTTGTTAGAACTCCAGCATACAAAGATACTCTTATGAATGTGGTACACTTGCATGTAATAGATAGACTTATATGCCATCTCAATGGAGTCTGCAAAGGAACTAGGTTTTATTGCCTTGTGTTGCTTTCTATTAAATTGGTCTAAAGTGCAGTCAGTTTTTTCTAAATATGGCTCCTTCATCTTACTGATTCTGTTTTCCACTTTTGCCAATATATTGTACCAACCACATTGCTGCTAATTCTTTTTTTGAAGATAAAATAACACAAAACAAGCCCTGCTCTGTTTATATCAGTTCTTGCTTTTCTTCTTTAGTCATTTTAGAAACAGAAGAATTTTCTCTTTCTCACTTACACTTAGCTCTACTCTTCATCAGAGAAGAATCTGTTAAATGTTTCTAGAGTAATAAGATAGTGAAGCACGGGGGAAAGCAATCTGTAGCTTTGCTTCTTCTTCTACTTTGAATTAGATACTTTCTGGTGAGTTTCTAATTGATCTGGTATATCATATAAATAAATTTAAACAAATAAGGATTAGAAATAATAGTGATGTTCTTCCTGTTTAAGAGATAATCGAGTTTAATAAAGATTTGTTTTGTATTTGACTTTTCAGAGTGAAAAAAGGCAATTTCAGTTTGGCTGCATCGCTTGAAGGATACATTACTAATAGCATGTGCATATGCATATTTATGAAGGATACTCACGGGCTTGATATAGAAACTAAACACGATTAGGAAAGTCATGTTGACTCTAAGTCAACCACTCATTCGCTAAAGCAGAAGGACAAGGTAAAGTTGGACATGAATTATTGAACAACTTTTTACAGCTGGAAAATGGATTATTGTAATTTGTAATCCAAATACAATGCTTACGTTCTATTGCAAAAATTTTTGAGTATTGCCTTCCCACATTTATTCCTTTCTCTGTTTTCCATTTCCATAACTTTTGGTTGTTGACATTAACTGATAAATATAGTTTGTGGGTGAATTTTTCATTGTTACTTGCAGCTAGTGGAGCATGTTTTCTAGTATTTGGTGAACACTTCTGGCATGACACTTCATATTCGCTAGGTAACACAATCGAAAATTCTTCTTCAATTTTAGTGAAAGTGAAATGGAAAATATGTAAATACCCTCTATGATTAAAATGTGGTCATTGTTTACTATAATTTCCTTTGATGTGCCCTTCTTACGCTTGTCCTTCTAAAATTGCAAATTATATGCGGTAATTTCTATCTTAATATTCTGCACCTCCATTTGTTAAGGATTTGCTTGATCATAATTCCTTTTTGTGCATTAATGTTATGTACTTAATGTACTAAATGAAAGAGTTGTTTTATCACAGCTTGCTGGCAGAAATTCTCATCATATAATTGAGGCAACCGTCAAAGCTTTTGCTAGGGCTCTTCGCCAAGCAACAGAACATGACAAATGCCGCCTTGGGACTATGCCAAGGTTGGATAACTTCTCTGAAATGTAACTGATTTTGTGTTGACTTCACATGCTTTTGTCATCAACGTTCTTTATTCTTACGCCATTAGTAAATCATTATTACTGTTGGAGATGAAGTAGTGTTCTCCTGGTTTTAAGAATGTTTGCTTGGTTTCGAGTGTCTTGCTTTTGACATCTGTTTTAATAATGTTTCTCATTTTAAAATGTCTCTTAAGTCCTCGCAAGACTAGAATTTAAAAATATGGTGGTTTGTTGGGGATTACATTAGCTCTGTTGTGTATTGAATGAAGTGTTGTATTGTTCAAGATATTCTCATATTTCTCAGTAATGATAGTGAATTATATGGTTTTTACTAAAAAGGAAAGTTTCGTTATTGTGATCTACTTCTAATCTACTAAAAGCCTACACTTAATTCATTCTTCTATTTCTCCTGCTATCCTATAGTTATCAATTGATTTTATGGGGACTAGTGTATTGTTACGCATACATTTGTATGTTTTTACAATAGAAATTGAATCTCTGTGTTAGCACAATTTGTTTTTTTCAAAAGAATAGCTAAGAAATTTTTTACTTTTCATGAATTAATGCTGTTAAGGTATAAGATGTATATATAAGGTAACAAGCCTTTGCTTCTTTCAGGATGTAGACAAAATAACAGAGGCATCAAAGAGAGAAAAGGAAGATATTTTAGCAAGCTTACACAAACTGAAAGGAAGCTTGCAGATTCAAGAAATAGAGTAAATAAGCTAGAGGAAGACAATTCAAAACTCCACATAACAAGACCTAATAAAATGTTTGTGGACTCTGATTGTCTGGAGGACTTAATAGATACAAGAATGTTTATGTTCTTATATAAGTATCTTGATCAATGACTCGATATTTGGGTTGCCTTAATTTGGTCTCTCTAGGAGATATGATAAATGTTACGATATGATGGTTTTTGTACATCTATTGCCAGTGCATTGCAGATGCAGATATTAAAGAAGCTTTAATTGTATCTCCCTCTCTTTATTTTTTTTTCCAGAATCTCAAATGTTTCATCCCGTAGTTTTGATATTAATTAGTGTATTATGATATGTTTGTAAATTGTAATTAAATAATACATGAATAATTATTAAAATTAATAATATATTAAAAAATTGAAGAATTATGAAATAAATAAAATTCATAAATAATATGGAATAGTTATTAAACAAATAAGATTTAAAAATTTTGTTATTTAAAAAGTTATTAAATTTAAATTATTTTCAAAAAATTAATAATTAAAAGAAAATAACTTTAAAAACGTCATGGAAGATATTTTATGACGTTTTTAAAAACGTCGCGGAAGACATTTCGCGAAGTTTTCAAAAAACGTCGCAGATTCCTTTACATTTTGTGACGTTTTAAAAACGTCACGGAATGTCTAACATTCAGTGACGTTTTAAAAATGTCACGGAATGTCTAACATTCAGTGACGTTTTTTAAGAACGTCGCAGATTATCCAAATTTTTAGTGACGTTTTTATAAACGTCGCGAAATGTCAGTGCTTTCTGTGATGTTTTACATAAAATGTTGCAAAAACCCTTTACCTACACTACATTCTGCGACGTTTTTTGTGACATTTTTCAAAACGTCGCAGAATGTTTTTGATCATTCTGTGATGTTTTAAAAACGTCGCAAAATGACTTGTTTTCTTGTTGTGTACATTCAATCCTTGCAAGAATGATATCTGTTATACTATAAGTTATAATCTGTACACTAGCATTAAAAAAGTTTTCTATTTAAAACTATCAACAATGTCTGCAATCAACTTACTCTACTTCCTCACTTAGAAGTATAACTATCTTCAAGTTGTGCGACAACTCATTTGCTCCTTTGGTGATCATTTTGGAGTTTACATTACTTTTCCATAAACAAAATTTGGTCTTTTCTGCTTTTCGAGAGGTTAAATTATAACATTCTTGCTAGTCTAGGTTTGATGACTTGGGTGAAATTTTTTTAAAATTTATTTTCTGATGTTTACTGATTTTTTGGTTATTAGGTTTCTTTATAGGATAGAGTACGGAGATAGTACTGACAACATAAAATGTATTATTAGAACGAGGGCTTTAGGTATTATTTGACATATTTTCACTTACCATGTACGCATTCTTTTTTTTTTTTTTGAAAGCACGAAAATTTATTTAGACTTGAAAGAAAGTAAACAGGAAAGAGGGAGGATTAACATTCCACTCCCCCCGATCCACAGGTGAACGTGTTGCAGCAGCCAATTGATGTGCAACAACATTCGCAGATCGATGAACAAAAGAGACATTCACATGAATCATCTCTGACAAAAAGCGCCTTGCAATCAGCTATCAGTACACCAAAAGTCAAGATAGTGACTCATGAGGTGTCCTTGAATTAATTATTTAATAATGAAAGTTGTCTTATATGAATACTATATACACAAAAGTCACATATAAATATTATATTAATACACTATGTTTTTCATGTTTTCTTTTAAATAAATAAATATTTATATGTGACTTTAAACACTTTGTTCATGATGATATGGTGGCATGTGAGTTGAGGGAAACACTAGCGAAGTAAACATCACCTGATCTTTTAACCACAAATTGGTGGTGCATCATCACACGTAAAGCTTCTGCTGTATCCAAGAGCATTTTACCTTATCGATTGGCCTTGACTCACGGACACATTGCTTTCCTCTTTTCTCATTCACCAAGTGGTTAGCAAAAAGGTTGATCCTAACGCACTAACAATCCACGACTCTTTGGATCAATTAAGGCAAGGCAATACCAGTTTGTCTCCATTCCTCTTCTGTATGATGCCAACTTGCCAAGTACGCCGACCCTTCTTCATGATAAATCCATTTGTCCTGGAAAAGTTGACTTCTGATTGTGTTATTAAAAGGAAAAGATTGGTGTACCTATGGTTGTGTGTGTCCAGAACAAAAGCGTGCTTGGATTTGTGGACTAGGTTTCATGACATTGGTGTTACAAATAATGGAGTTTCTGATTCTTGGAAACCTGAAACTGATCCCTGCATTTCCTGGTTTGAACAGGCTCGAGGAGAAGAAGATTGTAAGACGTTGCATATAGTTTATTGCGTGTCCCATGTCATTCATAAAAGGGTAAAAAACGAAAAAAATTGCGGAATATCTAATTTCGGTTCCATTATAACTTTCAAAGTAGTCCACCTGTCCTCACCCTCACCAACTCAATCCCTCAAGAATGGGAGCCATATAGGAGGGCACGCACCTGATGAAACAATCATCCCCTGACAAGGAGGGCAATTTTCGGCAACTCTAGGAGTCCTTTTTTCAAATTTTGGCTTATTTTTAACCCGTTTTTCATAGCTAGGCTCATATATATCACTTTCATGTAATCATATACTTAAAAAATTAGAAAGCGGATCAAAAACTAACGAAACTAATGGATAAAAATTGAAAAAACTTTTGTTTCTGGTAACCCGATCACGTAACTATTCTGATATCACATGTAATACGTAGCATAGACCTTATTACATGTCCTGGATCGTTCATTAGAGGGTAAAAAATGAAGGAAATGCAAAATACCTTATATCGGTTCCATTCCAACTTCCAAAGCAATTTCTGTGACCAAAACGAGCTCCAATCTTTTGAGATCTTCACGGGCATCGTTCATTGATACCTGGTTAACAATTTTCTACAATTTTTTCAAAACATAAACGCTCTTAATGAGTCAAAAAATCCGTATGCATGCGAATAATATGAGCAATTGTAGGAGACCTTAACGTTATATATAGCTTCTATATCGGACTTCCTCATGACAGGCCCAATATGGGTCTAATCTATACTAATCGGATTCTATTTTCTTCCTGAACTTCAACCTATTGATTTAGATCATATATTGAATCACTTTATTACCTTTATTTGAATTAAATTATATAACTTAACCAATAAGTTATTTAAAAATTAAAAAATACAATTAAACATCGTCCAACTTTACGAGAAAAAAAGAAAGCCTAAAAAGTCCAACAAAGATTTCTTGATAATTAATGTTTTGTTGTTACTTCTTCGTCCAACTCATTCCACCCAAGTGAAGATATGAATCCAAAACCTCATATGTTTCGACCTCACCAAATTATGTATTTAATCTATTAATACTTCGACCTCATTGGTATTCGATTATATAACTTGATCGATCGATTATATAATTTAAAATTCGTAAACACTAATATTAAAATATGCTATGGAAGTGCTGGAGTGAGTGTTTGTTGCTTTTGACAAGCTTCTCGTGATTGGTCGCTCGACACATGAAATGAAAAAGGAAGAGTTCAATAATCGAATAGGACTGTTAACATATTTCTTTTCAACGAGTGGACGACAATTTTATATGCCTCAGCGAGGATTCAAATCTTCCTATTGCTGCTTCTTGTAATGGCTTTAAAACACTGCATTTTGTGTGTACTTTTACTATGTAAAGTGATGGGGTTGCTGTTATTGTTCAGGATCCCCTCTTTGAGAGGTGTTGGATCAATGACTTCTATCACCCTTTTTGAATACACACAACATGATTGCTTCAACCATTCAATTCATTGGCCAATATTGTTGATTAATTTGTGGTGGAGACTCAGTTACCTATCAACGGCTGAGGTCGAGCTCGTCCATTATATTGTATGTCAGTTTTTGTCGAACTTTCCAAACAAAGCTCTCTTAAAGGTATAAAAATAATCCATAAACTTTAAATTATTATCGTGTTAAAAATCGGATTAAAAGTTCAACAGTAAAATAAAATGTTTAAGATTTAAAATGTTTAATTGATATTATACTATCTTAAAATTGACTAAAAATTAAATAAAATTAAATAATTTTAAATATAATTATTCTTGTTTGTCGAATAATTTAAAATTTAACTGAAAAAGTATTATTAAATAAAATTAATTGATTTATTTTAATTTATAACAATTTATCAATTTATAAAAATTAACTAATTAATTAATAAATCGATTTGCATTTAACAACTAAAGTTATTAAAATAAATCGAACTGAAAAATTAAAAATTAAACCAAAATTTTGATAACTCAAAGTTTTTATAAATAAAACCGATTGAGTTTTTTAACTATCGGAAATTATCAATTTACTAGAGTCAAAAGCTTTGGAGGTTCACTTCTTTCTTGCATTGTTGTATTGAAACAACAATCAGAGGATTTCGTTTCCAATTATATTATAGATTGAAACTATGCATGCTTTCCGTTAAAACTCTAAAGACTTCTAAACAAGTCTATATCCTTGTCAACTCAAACATGACGAAGTTGTAATGATTGTCTCCGCCAATACTGAGATTCTTGTGGATCATTAGATACTTGTTCATCCCTGTAATGGCTCTCTTCAGGCGGCGATAAAGACCCAAACCCACGACACATGTGATGGGGAGACATTAATTATAAGAGTTGATGGAGAGGACTTTGGTGATCAATGAAAAGAGGTAGATAATTAGTCCAAAGGCCACAAATTGTTTGAAACATAAACAAATACGACTTTAATACTGGCCTGACGCAAAATTCTCTATCAAGGACTTGGAGATTCGAAAATCACGCCATCATAACACATTACATGATGAAGACAAGTAATCAGAGAAGTTAGCAGAAGTCATAGCAAATGATCTTCGAGACATTTGTGCTCCCACTAAAAGAGAGGGACACATCAAGAGTGATCTAATTCTTCCATCCTCATCTCCATAAATGGGTTATCCACGCCTTCTGCTTTCAATCTTAAACTTGCCAAGTTTTGATAGGATTAAACATCAACTACAAGGTTCCAAAGTGGTAAGTTGCCTTCCCAATAACTTATTTGGCTTGATTCGAATTCGTCCGTTTCCTCATAAAGTAAGAATTCATTTTTATTGAATTTTTTATTAATTAATTGAGTTCAGTCACTACAAATTATTAATTAATTAAATAATTTATTTCAAATACATATTTAATAAATTACACATTAACAATTATAAGGGAGCGTTTGGTTTGAGGGTTTGAAAATGAAGAAATGAAATAATTGTAGAAAATAGTGTTTGCTTTGGAGTTTTCAATTCTAAGGGAATAGATTTATTCCATTAAGTTTGGGAATCTACTAAACTCTCCAAATAAAGTGGGTATCAAGTTTCATTCCAATCTAGTGGTTACTATTTATACCCCTCCCCCACATAAGCAATTTTTATTCTTAATTATATTACTCATCACTCATTATCATCATCTTCATTATTATAATTATAATTATAATTATAATTATAATTATAATTATTAATTATTGTTATTATTATTATTATTACTATTATTATTATTATTATTTATAAGTTTTAAACTTATTATTATTATTAATTATTGTTGTTGATGTTGTTATTATTATTATTATTATTAATTATTAATTTTCAACTTTTTAATAATAATAATATTATTATTATTTATTATTGTTCTTATTATTATTATTATTTATTATAAATTTTAAACTTATTATTATTATTATTATTATTATTATTATTATTATTATTATTATTATTATTATTATTATTATTATTATT
>JANITW010000008.1:54903916-54916210 GCA_027564335.1 Erythroxylum williamsii
ATTTATCAATCATGTAGAGGCTATGAATGCATATACAAAATACGGATGCAAAATACGTATACAAAATACGTATGAGATGAACTGTATCCATCCCATCGGTGACGGGATGTTACAAAGGTTGGTGGGAGACGACCATATACCACTTTAAAAGGATTTCGCCTAATCAAAACATGGTAGTTTGCATTATATCAATAGTCAACCTAAGCCAACCAAATAGACCAACTTTTAGGTTGCTCAGAAGTGAAGCAATGAAGATAAGTTTCTACACACCTATTGATCACCTCGGTTTGCCCATCTGTTTGAGGATGGTAAGAAGAACTCATCTTCAATGTTGTCCCTTGCAACTTGAACAAGTCCTTCCAAAAGTTGTTAGTAAATAATGGGTCTCTATCACTTATGATGGAGCTAGGAACTCCATGTAATCTCACTATATCTCGGATAAATGTTTCAGCCACCATCTACACACTAGCATTTGGCTGATTTCTCCATAAGCATTTTCTTATAATTCTTTCTATTATTTTTCATAAGGCCTTTGGAGAGGAAGATATGACAACTTCAATAGATGTGTAAGGAATTTAGCACTGATTTAATCAAATCCAATTTTCCACTATATAAGAGGCCTTTGTTAACCTAATAACCATTTCTCTTTTGGATTTTTTCCACTAGGGATGTGCTCTCTCTATAGGACAGTCTTCTTGTAGTGATACGCAGATCCTAATACATCATAGGAGGGGTCCTTTTTTCCCTATTCTTGTTAGTTTTATAATACTAGATTCCATAGAATATGCACTTTTTAATGACAAGTAGCGAAATTTGCTAAGGTTGGCTTCTAAACTTGACAGAGATTTAAATTGGTAAATTCAGCTTATTAATGTTTGGATAAAACCTAGATGATCTTTGTTAAATAATACCAAATCACACACAAAGTCAAGGCCTGTGAGGGAAGGCTTCTTTCATTTAAAATGGAATTTGAAGTTTGGATCTTTTTCCACATTATGCTTAATTAATTAAGTTAAGGACTCTATACATAATATAAAAAAAAGTAGGGAGATAGGGGATCCCGTTGTCTGATACTCTACCACTCTTAAAAATTCTAGAGGGAACACTATTTACTAGGACATTGAATGACATAGTAAAGATGAAACCATTAATCAATTCCAAAAAAACTCTAAAAAACCCAAAGATTTTTAGTAATTGAATTAGAAAATCTCAACTTACACAATCAAAAAATTTATAGAAATCAACTTTAATGGAATAGTTAGGAGGGGAGTTTTTCCTAAAACATCCCTTTAAGAGCTCCTGACTATTGAAATATTGTTTCCAATATTCCTTTCCTTTATAAACGCCCCTTAGTTGTCACTGACTATTAAGTTAAGGACACTTTTTAGTCTATTAGCTAGAATCTTAACAATAATCCTATAGATGAAACTGGTGTAAGAGATAGGCCTGAAGTTATCAAGTTGAAGGGTTAGAGCACTTAGGTACTAAACGTATAATGGTCTTTTTAATCTCTTTGGGTGGAGAGCCTTTAGCAAAAAACTCATGCACTGCATTTTAAACAAAGAAGCCTACTTCATTATATGTTTTATAATAAAAGAAACCATTAAGTCCATCCAAAATGGGGGCTTTCAATCCATCAAGTCAGAAATAATAGCTTTAATTTCTCTATCTTCTATAGCATTTATGAGCTCCATTAAGTCTCTTGTTAAAATTCTCTTTCTAATAAACATGCCTAACTCATCCAAAGATGGAGAGGTACTTAAATTAGAACTAATCAGGATCTCAAAATAGTTAACTACCTCCCTGAAGATATCACTTTGTTCATTCTTAACACTACCATTCTGATATAAAGTAAAGCTAATTATTTTTATGTTCTTTCTAGTAGCAGAGAGTTGAAGAAAAACTTAGAGCATTTATCACCCTCCTCAATCTAGTGGACCCTATATCTATGTTGAATTAAGGAAGGATGAACCTTAATAGCCTTTAAATAATCCAATAACAACAATAACAACAACTTAATGAAAAGTCTCACTAATATACAAGGTCTGGGAAGGTCTAGTAGTACACATCCTTATACCTAAATGACAGAGAGCCTATTTTTGATCCTTTAGATAATCCTCCAAATCTTTTTTCCCCTTTACCAAATATTGAACCAAAGGAGGTTCTAATCAAAGTTTTGACGATAAAAAAATATAAGTACTACTAATGAGTTCTTTTAGTGTTATTGATGAGAAGAAATATGAGAACATGATGACATTTTGCAATATTTCAGATGAGGATAAAGTCAAGCAATAGATCAAGGCACACTGAGATTATTTCATATATTACTTATTGTAAACTCATCTTAATCGACTTTGATAATCTAAAAGGCTTATCATGCATAAACATTTCATTTTTTAATTGCATAAGTCTTTAAATTTATTTTATTTTAATATAAAAGCCTCATAATCTTTCAAATAATATTTAGGAAATATTTTGAGGAGTGTTTTATTTATAATTAGATTAAACAAATTGTTTTTGAACATTTGAGTTTGTTAAAATCATATTCATAAGGTTATTGGTCAACCTATTTAAGTTAGTGGTCAACTAACATAGGTTAAAGTTGTTAAATTTGATGTACTGAGAATTTGTAGCAACATTGGTTGATGTGTAGGTCAACCGATATGCCATATTGGTTAACCAATATAAAGTACTAATCCACCAATGTTCTAATGGATAGTGAATTTAGAGCTATAATGCATACTGGTCGACCAATATGCTACACTGCTCGACTAGTACATCGTATATAGCTTTTGCAACAACTAATTCTTGGCTCTAATGGCTTTTTTGGGTCCTGAAACACTATAAATAAATATTTTCTCATTTTTTTAGCATCAAGAAACTTTTGAGTGTTATATACGCATTTTTAAGTATTTTTTAATCATTTAAGCATTCATTGTCTCATTTAAGTAAGTGAGCCTTTTATGATTATCATAGAGTCAAAGTGAGCAATTTTTTGAATTGAAAGTCAGTTGTTGGATTTGAGATCATTGTATTGGGGTTATCAAAAGTGATTTGGGTTCCTCTTTGCCTTGAAGAATCAATAAGGAGGTTCCCCTTTACCAAAATAAAAGATTTTATAAAGGATATTCTTCACCTTAAAAGAAGATATATAGCAGAAATCTAAGACAACTCTTAGAATTAGATGTAGGAAAGGATTGTTTATTAAACCACTATAAATTAGTTTGCATTTCTCTTCCCTTACTCCTTTTTTTATAATTTTATTTATTTTCTTTTTTTTACCTGTTGTGATAATTTGTGACGCTATTATTAAAAGTATTAAACATAAGTCGAAATTTTGATTTCACATCATTCATCCCCTCCCCTCTTAGGTGCTATTGGGGAATAACACAACAATAAGGGTGATCAAAAACTTCTGCAAGCGCACAGAATCGTCCTAGTACCCGCACAGTGAATATTCTAAAGTCGTCTCCCTCAAGGACCAGTTTATCTATGAGTCAAATTACACCCAGCTAATTGTATGATATTGACAGAAAAGTATAAAAATAATTGGAGTTGGTTGATTAATTGAATTGCAGGAAACAAATAAGCAATAAGGAATTTGGTTCAATTAATGATGTAAGACTAGGGATTGGGGTTCACTCAATTGAAAGGCAGAGTTACACAATATGGAATAGATTGAATGCAGGTTAAGAAAGCAGTGGCACTAATAGACCTAAATCCTTTCTCAAGGTATTAAGGGGCATTTAGCCAGAGATACCCATTTCTCATGGTAATAAACTCTAACAAAATTCATTAAGTGCAAGCCACTTCAAGCTCTCACCCTAGCTTAGGTTATCTCTAACTCTAAACTCAAGGTGTTCATCTTCCTCAAGCATGAACATGGGTCACTCTTCAGCATACCCAAAGATCCCTAAAATGTATCTATGGAGATCAAGCATAGACACATGATGAAGTGCAAGAAGATAAACAAAACCCAGGAATTCTCATTGACATTCAATCATCCACATAGTACCAAACTTCCCTCAATTGAGTTACATCCCTCACCCTAAATGAGGTTTAGTTCCCAAACATGGCAATAAACATCATACACAATGAGAAAATCAACATCAGAAGTAATAGAAAGAGAGAAAGTAGCAGGAAGTAGCAAATGAAGCTGCCAATCGTCTTGAGCAGAAAATCCCCAAAAAGTCCTCCTTCTTCCTCTTTTTCAGTGCTTCTCTGTCGTCTCTCCCTCTAGGTCAACTCTCTCTTCCTTTTATATCTCCCCCTCTTTGAAAGATTAATTCTCCAAGTCAAGGTCTGCTGCCGCCATATGTCCGTTAAACGGACATGTGTGTCCATTTAACGGACACTCTCGGGTCTTGGGAGTGTCATTTTGCCATACATGTCCGTTAAACGGACACGCCTGTCCATTTAACGGACATGGCCTAATCTTCAGCTCTTCATGCTTTTGACCTTCCAAATGCCATAGTTTCTTCTCGGAATCTCCTTGGAAGTTGCAGAACCCGGGATTCTCCTTATTCTTGACCTCAATTGGCTTGGTCCGGCATCTCCAAGGTGAATTATACTCTTATTTTCCAAAATCGAGCATTTGTACCTACAAGGTAATAATCTCGAAATGTGAGTGAATTTACTGAATAAACTTCAAATCCAATCAAATAAGATAAGTCAAATTGAATCTAAATCATTCCCACTTATCTACATAATTTGACTTGTCAATAAAGGATTAACAAACTAACTTGTTTTGTATTCTGTTATATGCTCAGTTATGATATAAATAAGCTTTGATCTTAAACATCTAAGCTCTGTTCTGAAATAATCAAAAAAAAATTTGTTACAAACAAGTTTTGTTCTGATATTATAATATTCAATTTTGAAATTGGCGAGTTTTTCTATGAAGTTAAATGTGTAACCTACTCTGATATGTTATATTTTGTTCTAAGAATCATGATATTTTGGTTCAGTTTGAAAATGGATAAGTAAGCACTATCTATAATATTATATGATTTTGAATATGTGAATGTTTGGATGATTGTTTGAAACTATTATCTGCTATATCCTGCTTAGTTTATTGCCATTAAACATTATCTTTAGCACGATAGTTTTTCCTTGTGTAGGTTCAGATAGAAGGGTTTAAAGATTGGGACAATAACAACCGCAATGGCCATTTGGAAATGTATGTTTGAGTTGTATCTAATAATATGAGACATGATGTACTTTGTTCAAAGTTTCTAAATATTTTAATACATAGTGTATTTGAACTTAAGACATGTATTGTTTTGTTTAAGGGTTTGTAATGTAATAACTTTAATTCAGGATGGTGTTGTAATTGAAGCATGTATTTGGATAAATTCAGTGTGTTGGTTAAATAATGTTTAAAGGCGAATATGTATGGAAAAGTAATGATTAGTTGTTTGAATTTCTGACAATGCTTTACATTGTTTTAATATGTTTAGTCCTATTATAAGTAACATCTGCATATCATTCCAAAAGGTATAAGGGTGTTACATGTTGAATGCACAATTTAGACATTCATAAACCAAATCTTCTTCTCTGCCACAGTACAAGGTGAAAGGATTATCACGAATTCCAAGTATATTAAGTTATAGTTGTTGATCAACTTTTCTAATTGTCTATTGCCTCTTATTTATGAAGATCCTTCTTTCTTCTGATGATAGTGTAGTTCGTCACCAAAATCACCAATAATTGGTCATAGATTAAGTATGCATCCAGTATATGATACAAAGAAGTTCTACAATTGCTTCCTCAAGCCTATTAAAGCACTAACATATATTACGTTGAGTAGATCTTCTCCACATGATCCAAATTCCTTCTGATAAGCCAAAAGGATTCAACAAGCCTCTAATACATGCCTCAACAATTGCCATAATGTTACATTCATTCTATCATAACTAATTCCTTATGTTTGTAAAAAATAAAGGATTTTTTGCTCTTTTAACAATCCAAAAGAGAAATTTCATTATTATTATGGATGTCAAAATAAAAAAGATTTAGAAAAAAGACTTCACCCAAATTATAATGCATGTTGAAGGGTGCTAATTCCACTATTGATATCCTTCTCCTCCTTCATTTGTACTTGCTTTTTAGCCAAAGTGATATTATTATCAATATCTACCCCCATGAACTCTAAGCTCCTAGCATTTTGATATTCCAAAATATTTAGATATTAGTTTTTTTTTAATCCTTTTGTCTACTCAAGATGGTAAATGGATTAGAGTTCTATTGGTTAGTCTTAGAGTTTTTTTGTGATGCTAGACTACACCTTTTAAGACTGAAAGGTGTTCTAGGTATATAGCCCCTTACTGCAAGTAGCTCCACTTACCGAATCTTTTTTCTTCAATATGGCTAGTTATTAAGCTTTCTTTGGGATTTGATTTTTCACCCTTTATAGGGTTGCATTTCATGCAATTTGATTCCACACTTCCCATCATTCCACACCCAAAATTGATAAATGAAATTCCTTGGTATTCAACTCCATAGCGTATCCTGTGTATAAATATTATTGGATCAATAGTTTGGATAGCTCAAGTTCAACATGTAATATTGCAAAGTTACCCCTTGCTATTGTCATTATGTTTAGTGGAATCATACACCCAAAACTATTTCCAATTGCTAATAGTATTTAAATGTCATATAATTTTGAAGGGAAACTTAGTGGTCTAGCCCATACTTGTGCTGTCTTTAGAGTAACAATGTCTCGTCTGCATTAGAGAAGAATATAATGTTACCCAATCATTTATGGGTAGCCATGTAAAGCCAATTTGAAATCTTCAATATATGTAAGCTGTAAAATGTAGAAGCCTTTATCTATATCAACTATCTTTAGTTTACTTTGAAAGTTTCACATTGAAAATAGGCGTTTAGATAACAAGATAAACCCCACATTCCTTCCCAATATATTTGTAATTAGAGAAAACCTCTATGCCTTTCTTGGTTCTTTATATTATCACTTAATAATTTTTATTTTTAGTTATGGTGAGTCTTCTGGAGATTCATCATATGAGGTGTCATCTAAGTAGACACTTAAATCATCTTAACCCTAAAACTGGAACAAAGTATCTCGTATGTAGTGACTACTTTGCTATTCATGGATTTACGTTTCTGAAAGACGTCTTACTAAATTAACCAAATTTCCAAAGGCAAGGCGTTTGTATTAAAATCCTTAAAACTACAAAAGGCCATCTTATTAATCTCTGGTGCTATAAATCTTGGACCATTTAGGGTAAGTTAACGTTAGAGTGTAAGAGGTCCCTAAATTGATATTTCATAATAATATGCCCACAAGTTCCTCATATATAATGTGTGAAGTTGGAAATTTTTATTTTGAATTAAATTATCTTTTAGTCATAAATATTTTCTGGACTTTCATGATTAACTTGCATAAGCAGCATAAGCACCTCCTTGCCCGAACTATATAAGATGGACTGAATTAGGAGTCGAATCGTTACATTTTGATATGCGTCCGATAAAAGTGTAAATCAGCGGTAGTCGGGCCTGCGACTAGGGAACCTTAGGGTTGGGGATTCAACCTTTTGGAACAAGAATAATTGACAGAAATCCACAAGAAGAGGCCTTCTAAAATGTGAGCAACACTAGGGTTTCCAGCTAAAATCATTTAAAAAATCCCAAAATCAATCGAAATCTGGAAATTAGTACAACTTATAATTACAAATACGGTTACTGAATTACTCTAAATCATAAGATTGTGAACTAAGGAGATGAAAACTTGCAGTATTGGTTATAAATCAATCATGATAGTACAGTTAGATCTAGGGAACCAACAATATATGACAAAATGGAAACAGCTAAAAAGGAAAGAATGTTAAAATAATTAACAAATCTGAATCAAATCCCCAATGCCTGCTCCTCTTGGTTGGGTTAAATAGAAATTATGACCTCAAACTGCAGCTCAGCACGCTAGCCTTGGCCTTGAATTGACATTTGAGCTGCTTGGCGTTACGGCAGGAGGAGGCCCTGAGAATTCGGCATACATGTCCATCAAGAACCTGTCAACAATCTCGAGATAGGCAGAGCAAGTGAGCCGAGAATAATAATGAAGTACTTCTTCTACGTCTAGAACGTGATCCACATTGCTAACGTCCATCATCTCCAACTCTTTTATCTTCTGTGCCACCCACCAAATCCTCCCTTCTCTTGTTGTACCTTTAGTGGTTGATTCATGATATTCTTTCGTTCTTTTTGTCTCCTCGCGGATGTTCCCACCTTTATAATTCTCTTTTCTCGGCGTGTGATAATTCTTGGCAAAACTTGGCTTCGATAAGTTCGTGATTCTTCCACTCAAGTAATCATCATCTACCAGTTCTTCTGGATCGGCTGGCTTACTCCTCTGGTTTGATGCTGTCGCCTTCTTTTTGTTTCTATTCTTTTCTTTCTCATTGGGATCTGTATCCGACCGGTTGGTGAGGTCACTGTAGAACTTGTCATTGTTGCTAAAGCCGATTTGTGCATTCATGTCCAAGCTAGCGGTGCCGTAACCGTGTTGGCCATTGTAAGGAGGGATCTTTTGCAGCTTCTCGTATCGGCCACCGGAGAAGAATGATTTGAAGCCTTGATAGGTTTTCTGGAAAAAAATTTTGGTGTTGGAAATGGGATTTTTAAGTAACATTTGTGGCGATTCTTTGGTTCAAGTTGGATGGTGGTAAGGTAGGATATGTCTTCTAGCTACTACTTCCAAGTGAACCTTCAACGGAAAGTGCAGATATTCCTATCTGTTCCTGGCTGTTTCTGGTGGCTATTGATCACCGAGAAACATCTTTATATAGACAAGTGAGGCAAAGGAGCCATAGTAAATGTTGTTTAACACGAAAAAGAGATAAAAGCACAAAGTTCAGCTCCTTCTTTCTGGGGTTCTGCCCGTTCCTCTTCAAACGCTCCTTTCCTGTCTTCCTGTTTTCTTTGTGCGGTCCAACGAGTCCCCACTCGCTACTCTCTCAGACAGCAAAAGAAGTAGAAAATTGTGTGAATCATTTCATTAACTTTACTTTTGGTGGTGGGAGTTGGTGTGTAGACATTTTTAAGAGAGATGGGAGCGGGTATGGTTGTTGAACTAGTTCTTTCTCTCCATTCGACTCAGCAACTAGATGGAGTGTTTTTTATATGGGCATATATGTTACTGTTGAGGAGGTTTGTTTTTTTGCGACTTATGTACGCATAAAAATACTTTAACTTCAAGGTGAAGGTGCACAAATTTGCTTGGTAGATAAAATAAAATTCAAGATGACAGAACACCTTTGAAGATGGAAACAGCTGCAATACGTCCAGAAGAGACCGAACAAAACCAGACGGAACTAAGGAGCAATCAACAACTCTTGAACAAAGGAAAAGAGAGAGACTCATAAAGCAGCCACTAACACAGCTATCGGAACCAAGAAAACAAATAAAAATTATAGCAGATTCCTGTTAAAAATTTGTTGATGGTTATCAGTTTATTAACAGTATTAAGATTCTATTTCTACCTAATAATAAGATTTTGTTATCTCACAAAATGTTATCACCAAAGAAAGTAAAATACAAAGTTTAAGGAAAGAGAGACAAATTGGGTAAGGAGTTTGTTAAAAATTATTTTCACATTAATGATGTATGGAAAATGGTCAGTATTTAGAGCTTTGTCTATATATTAAAATAAAATTATGATCATGATTGAATATTTTCAAGTTCTATAAATATTTAGATCGTGTTATGTTTGTGAAAATTACGCTTTCTTATGGTATAAGGGCATGGTTATAAGAAATTTATTGTTCTCCTTTAATGTAGATTTTTTATGATTAAGAACTTTATGAGTTTTAATTTGAAACTTAGGAAGAAAAAAACCCTAATTTTTTTCATGAATGTAATGATTTTAAAGGCTGATTTGATATCAACTGCATGGATTTCTTTTTTTAACAAGAGAGAAGAATAAAAATTACTAGGAAAAGTTTCCCAACGCTTGGGATGCAACCAGCATTGGGATTTCCCAATGCCAGCGCCACACGTTTGGAAATCCCAACCCTAGCCAATGCTAGTGCCAAGCATTAGGATGCAACCAACACTGGGAAATTCCAATGCTGGGAAACTCCAGCACTGATTAATTACTATTTTAAGCGTAAATTGAAACTCATTGTTATAGAATATTTTTGAAATCGCTCAAAGGTAGTTTGTTCATTTTTATAATTAATGAGAATGAATGTAGGAAATGCACATAATTAGTTGTATTTAGATATTGAAAAATAATAAATATTTTTAGTTGGTTTCTAGTTAGTGATGTATGATTATGTTGGGATCCGTTTCCGGAACCTAACCTCTTGCCAATATCATAAAACTTGAGCTTATCTTTACTACGTCATTCTCTTTAATACATTACATACGAATAATCTTATCATTCACATTTCAATATTCTAAAAAACAAATGGGTTTTACAAAGCTATAACGGTCTTTCAAGTCACATTACAACATAATCACAAATATCAAAATACTATAGTTACATAAACTACAAATTCTTGTGTTTTCCAAAACTAAATCAAAATGCGACGTAAGCAAATTTGGAGTAATGCTTTGACTCTCTTTCACTCCATCTCTTCCTCACCATCTGGAGGTGGGGATAGGAAGGGAATGAGCTTGAAAGCTTGTAGCTAACAGTTTATAATAAAAAGATAAGCAAAACTCTTGAAACCATTTCTTTTTCTTGTCATAGTAAACTTTCCGTGAGTTGATAAAATACATGTTTCTTAGGTTTTTAGCCAAAATACACATGCCACAAATATGAATGTATCAAACTTGTCATAAGCATATAAGCATATCAGAATGATTTGAGTGGATCCAAAACAGAATGTACTACACATTTTCAATAAGGGTCCTGTGTAACCATGAACAGAACGTACTACGCAATGCCTTGTAATGGTCTTGCATGGCAGTAAACTTATGAGACTCCATAAAAGAGCTCCATGCCACCAGCGGGCAGGCGGAAGAAACCTTTACTTGGTCAATGTATACGTGACTTAACTTAGGAGATCACCACAAACCCACATAATACTTATATTTCAAAATCTTGTAAGCTTGTTACCCAAAACAACACTTCTTGTAAACTTGCTTTTTCATATGCTTGAAAACCATTCTCGAAAACATGTTTTCATGTACATTTGATCTTTTTAAAAGAAATTACTTTTATAAATCATCACACAACTCATGTAACAAACACATAGCAAAATTCATAAATCATTCATTGTTAGACCCTGAATTTTTTTTTTATGATGTCATTAAGCATGAATTATGATAATTTTTGTGTTTATGGCTTAGTTGATTAAATTGGGTATATTAGCGGATAATTTCGGTTTAATTGAGGCTTAATTAGTATTTATGTGATTTAAATGAGATTAAGGGATTTAAAATGTGTGAGGGCATTTTGGGAAGATTGCTTAGGTTGGAATGGGTTAAGGCTTAGTTGGAGGGGTAAAATGGTCTTTGTCCACTCCTTAGGTTTTTAAAGGAAAGAAATAGAATAGAAAAGGAAAGGAAAGAGAAAGAAAGGAAAATAGAAGAAGAAGAAAAGAGAGGCGCCGACGGTGGAGGAAGAGAGAAGAGAAGAGAGTTTGCGATTCTAGCGATTTCCGACAGTTTCGAACCATCTTCGGGTAAGTTCTGCTTGTGTTAACCTTGTTATGGTTAGATTTAAACCTAAGATGGCTTGAATGTGTTGGAATCGACGGTTTTAGGGTTCTAGGGCAAAAATGTAGAGATTTCGTGGGTTGATGTGGTTGTGATGAATTTGAAGCTTAGAATGGGTTAGAAATGTAGTAGAGGACTTGATGTATAGTTTGGTCGGGTTGCATTTGTGTTTGGGGAAGGATTTAAGATGAAAAATGCAGAAAACCTGGAGTTCGGGGTCGGTTCCTCGACCCAGACGTCGCGACGTGTGTATGAACACGCCGCGGCGTGCGAGGAGGAGAGCCACGTCGCGGCGCGTAAATAATTTATTCGCCGCGACGTGCGAAAATTCTGTGACGTCGCGACGTCACGGCGTGCAGCGTTTGGTTCGCCACGGGAAGCAGACGTCGCAGCGTGTGCACGCTGCGGCTCATGCGTGCACGCCGCGGCGAGCCCGAGTTGTTCGCCGCTGCGAGCGGCCAAACGTCGCGGCGAGCACCCCCAATTTTTTGAAAAGATGGTTTTTAGTATTTTAGGCATATCTTTTGGTATGGATGTCCAATTGAGGTGATTCTTGATCCGTTGTGACCTAGAAATAAAAGGCTACAAGTTGTATGAAGAAGGGAAGTT
>JANITW010000008.1:54944252-54969669 GCA_027564335.1 Erythroxylum williamsii
CGCCCTCTTGCTATATGAGGATGGGGGCGAGGATGGGAGGTAGGGGCGGGTTCGTGGGGCGGATACGGGGGATGGCATATCCGCCCCGTAGCCATCCCTACTCAAAACTAGGAGAACTTCAACTATGAGTGGTGTCCTTTGACCGCACTTTAGTCTTTTGTAATGAAACTGGAGTTTAAAAAACTAACCTTAAGTGAAGTAATTGTTGTATGTTATCACTGTCAAATCGATACATGTTCCAAATATATATATATATATATATATGGATATCTTAAGTCTAAATCAACTTATAATTAATACCTAATAATTTTTTTGTTAATATAATTATTAGAAAGCGAAATTCTTTAGGTAAGTATATATATGTGTGTGTGTGTGTGAATTCATATATTTATCTCAATAAACATAGAATTAAAGTTTTTGGCTATTAAGTATTCTTTCAGATTCTTGAAGTTTTGTTAATTAAAGAAATGCTAACTTTGATAAATTTTTATTATATGAGAATCTTAAACAAAATCCCCATCTTCATTTTTTAATATGCTTCTCTGATCCCCTTTCCCAAGTTCAGAAATTAATTTCATTAAAAGTGCGGGTATGATTCCTTACAACTGTGACTGATAAGTTTATTTTATTTTATTTTAAGTCAGGAATATGGTTATTTGGGTTTAAATAGCACATTTAAGGTAAAATTTGGACTGGTATTAAAAGCGCAGATGTAAATCAAAGAATTCAACTTAGGTTCAAATAATAGATCCAAATTAACTTCCATTGGTTTAAAGTGTAATAAACTTCTTTTTAAATTAAAGCTTTGACCTCACTTTAACTTTTTTTCTATTTATAAAAGGCATCCAATATCACATGTACAATCTTTGCAAGTTGTAATGGTGACAAGTAGGTGGATTAGTTAGTAATGTAAGATCAAATAGCTAAGATAAAAACCTTAGGAAAACCTATCAACATGAAGAAAATAAATGTCGTCCCTACCAAAGCTCTCAAGGAAGAAATGAAAAAGAGGAAGCAATAACTTGGGAGTTATCCGGAGTAATGTGACGAGCTTCTAGGGGGCAGTGAGATCTTCATAAAGTTGATCATTATGAGATTATTTTTGAAATCTTCTATAGTTGCTTTCAAGCACTTAAAGATTGGAAAGAAGACCAAAAAATATTCCAATACTATCCTCAAAACCATGGACAATATGGAACAAAAGTTATTATATTTCTAGGCGCTGATGCATTCACTACTTACCTCTTTTTTCAAAGTGGATTAATAGACACTATTTATTTAACTAATTTAAACATCCTTTGAGAATTCCTAGCCGGATTTGTCCTTGTAATAAAAAACTACAACGAACAGTTTGCTAAGGAAAGCGAAATTTTTATCAAGGTTTTTAGCAACTATCCTATCTTCAGAAAAGCAAACAGTCTCAAAGAAAAGGAAGTTCAGCTATCACGAATAGCATATGCACAAATTGGAATTAACAACGACATGTATCCATTAATAGATGACCCTCCTAAATATGATTTTCATTGCGATTTGATTAATCAGTTCAATCTACAATGCATCGAGAGAGTTTATCAACAATGTTTAAAGATTACCCCAGAATCTTTAATCAAATTAAACTATAGAGAAGCAAATATGTTGATGACCTCAGCATATAAAAACCTATCTCTACTGAATCATTCCAGCCAATAAAGATTTTTGAAGCATCTTGTTCAACTTTATCTGGAGTATTTAGTGAACTATTAGAATAATGGAAGCTAGCTCTCTGTCAACAACTGCATCAATATTTACAACATCAATGTCAAAAAATGTCCCTTGACATCACAGAAAGAAAAGGATAAAGAAGACAACTCATCCAAAGGTATTATCATCGAAGAATAAATAATGTAAGCCACCTGTCGGCCATTACCTTCAATTATATAGGCCATCTGTCAGCCATCAACAAAAGTAGATTCTTCAAATATGCTTTTCCTACTTTTGTTTTTGCTTTCTTTAATCATGGGGCCTTAATGATGGTTCTTTGAATTCAGCCAAGGCCTGTTTTGCTTCAGTGCTATTTGTATAGCTTCAATGGATAATTAAGGGTTTACTGTTAATATGGATGGTAACCTTATGTCATTAATCATATATTTCAGCAATGGGTCTATTGAATATGACATAAACTTTGGATTCTTTGAAATCATCTTTTTTTGGGGAGATAGGTGTAGCTGGGTTTGATAATGGACTGGTAGTTGGAATAATATGTTCGGGAATGTTAGGTAAAGCAATTTGGGTAATTTGTTGAGGAGTAATTGGTTAGATGGCTGGTCGTACACTTGGTGGTTGATCAATAGATAGTTGTTATTTTTCACGGAGGGAAATGATTGCTCTTAACTGATTAATTTCTTTAGTTACACTTCCCACTTGTTATTGTAGGTCTAATAATTTGGTTTCCTTCTTATTGAGCGAATCCTTCAGGCTGAGGATAGCTGTTTCCATTCTCTGTTTAATATATCTGCAAGACTGTTAGCAAAAGATTTATATAATGTATTTGAAAATTATATTGATTTAATTCTAATTGTCATCTGATTAAGCATCCTTGATTGTAATTTGTTTTAATATCATATTTAGTAAATCCACATAAATACTTAGAATTTTTCTGAATATGAAAGTTGACAAGTAACAAATCAACTTTCCATTCTCTTAATGTTTTAATACATGCAAGTGTTTTCTTTTCATAGATAGGATATTTCCTTTCAGTGAGATTAAAAGCTCCACTGCTATATTTACATAAGAGATAATTCCTTGACTTGGGTGGTTGTGCCAGAAGGCAGCTAGCTCATGTATCCATACTTACATCAATTTTCACTAGTAGTGTATCTTTATCATTATAATTATATAATGCTGGTACATTCTTGCAAAGATTTTTTAATATACATACTGTTGCAATGTCTTCTTCTCTCCATACCCATTGGGTTTTTATACTACATTTATGTTGTAACTTTTTTTCTTTCTCTAGCTAAATCTTTAAGAAACCCTTGATCAGAGATATAGTTTAACAATCCAAGGAATTTTAAATTTTAGTTATGTTTTTTAAAGTGTCAAAAAATGGTGTAATTTTTCAAGGATGTTTGGTTGTAATTTTAAGAATCCACTATGAAATGCTATACCTAAATATTTGATATTTTGTTGTGCTAATCTAATTTTTTTTTTGCTTAAAATTAGTACTTTATGTTGACATCTAATGAGATTTTTTTCCTTTTTTAAATGAACTTCCTTATCTTTATTTGAAAATATAATAATGTCATCAATACAAGCTAGTGTAAATTCTTCAAATCTTGTTAGATTGGTATCCATAAATCTTTGATAAATACTAAGGGCTTGCTTTAATCCAAAAGGTAATACATTCTACTGGTAATGTTTTTATGGTAGACATATAAAGGTTGTTAATGGTTTGTTATTTTCATGTAGTCTTAATTGCTAATAACCTGATTTTGTATCGAGTGTAGTGAACCAATGATGTCCCTTTAATCTACTTATAATATAGTCTTTTTCAGGTAATTTATATACATCACCTATAGCTTTATTTAATTCTTTATAGTTAATTATCATTATTCTTTTTCCACCTTTTTTTTGGAATGATTATTTACATAAAAGACTGGGGCTAAATATTTACTAGTACTTAGTGCTATTACTTATTTTTGTAATAATTCGGAACATTCATTAATAAATTCATGTATATCTTGTTGTGTATATGGAATATACACAACAAGTATATGATATGAGATCAAGTCAAAAGAATAGAAAATACCTTCAAGGTACTATGAGGTCAAGTCAAAATACCAGGACATAACTTTATCGTACACTATATATTGCTTAAGATTGGCTTGATGACTTTCATTTTATGGTCTTATCAAAATTGGATTCTAAAGGATAACTAATCTAAAAGAAAATTACCTTAGCCAGTCTCTTAATAGATAAAGTATCCTTTCTATCTATCTATTTCTACTCCTAATGGTATGAATATTTTTCATCAAAAATAATAGAAGAATAAACAATAGGAAAAGGAAATCAAATCAGTCATATGTCATTCATTTCTATTAGGTATGCTACCCCTCAAGTCAAAGTTGACCTTTACTAGTTTGCTTTAAAATAGCTTTTGATTAGGTCTCCAAAAGGAAAGGGAATGAGTGACAGCTCATCCTCAAATAAATTCCTGATAAAAAAGATATATTGAATTGCTTAAAGCCAACTGCCCTCACTTGTTGTTTGACAACTAATGAATGAATTGTCTAAAAGAGAAAATTTGAACAACCGACTTCGTTTAGTCAATTTTTTGTTGGGTGAGAATCTTAGAAAAGAGTAAAGAGAGAAGAGATAGGAAATATCTTTAATAAAAAAGATAAAAGGTATTTTGCTTCTAAAGCGAGCAATAAGAACTACAAGAACACAAACTCAAATTTCATATATACTCTAATGGTCAGTAGCAAAGGAAATTGCTTTAGTTACAATTGATAACTTTAGAAAAATCTTTTCAAAATTCTCATTCAAGATCAATTGAGGAATAAGCTAGTCAATAAGAAACTAGGAAAAGAAAATTATCTTTTTTTTTAATAAAAGGATGACATTTTTATCTTCAAAGAAGTTGAAAGTAGTTTGGCTTATAAATTCCCTCTTTTGAAAGCTAGTGAATTAGGGATGGAACTTAGTCAGATAAGCTTTAAAGTTGTTGGCCTATAAGCCATTCTGATTGTCATTTACCTTTCCTTCTATTTTTTGCTTTATTTTTTCATTTTTACCAAATATGCTAGTAAGCATAATAGAAATTTTAAGCGGAAGCTACAACTTTACCTTAAAATAGATAGATATTTTAGTGGAAGCAACACATTTTTGACTAGGAATGTATCGAAGGAGAAAAAGAAGACGTAGCAATAGCATTAGTAGTAGCATTGGTTGATTCTTCTATCATTCTTTTCAGTCTTAGAAGTGGTGAAGTAAGCACTTGATTATCTAATTGACTGAGTAGTTCCTGGCAAATGAAGATGCTTTCGAGTCTATACCCATAACCCTTTTATCTAAGGGCTAAAACTAATGAATCAAAATCTATTGCATTAGTCTTTGAATCAGTCTCTAATTTCTTTCTCAGCTGATAGCTTCAAACAGAGGCTCTGCTTGTAATATCCTTGGCCGTGCATTCTAATAGACGCTTAGTTGACTATAATTATGAACCCATATTTAGTATGTTTTATTTGATTATTAAATAGTTTTATTCTATTTTTGGAACTTAATTTGCTCAAAGTTCATTTATAGGTAATAATTGCCTTCTTAGAAAAAAAAAAGGTGAATAATTTGGACAAAATTGTGGCATAAAACAAAGATTTGAAGTAACTTAGAGATACATGGCTGTGTATATACTATATAAGTCTTTTAAACATGTAAAGTCATGATTTCAGATGTTTTTGGATCAACATGTTACCTACATAGATCTATAAGTGACGTATATGTCCCAAAGACCCTAATTTTTACTATAAAAAGACATCATCTAAGGGTATATTTGGATATGGGTGGAGGGATGGAAGGGAATGGAATGGAATGACCCAAATGACTTAAGCCATTGTTTGGGAGCTTATTTTGAAACAGGACGGAGTGGCAATTGATGGCTTTGGAAGCCATCCTTTGCCATCCAAAATCTAATATTTTGTGACCTCCCAAATTGGGAGGTCCGGGATGAAATGACATAGCTTGCCTTCCAAACCTTAATTTAAAGACAAAAATAACCTAAAAAAATTAATGAAATTACAACCTCAGTCCAGCAAATATCTAAGTGGCTATATGTTACTACGTCCATTGCGTTTCTCCTTCAATTGGCTTCCTTCATTGACGAACACTTTCCTCCACTGCTACTAGGGTCATCTGTCTTCGTTCCATCAGGTAAGCATCGACTATTCTTCTGTGTTCATTTTCTTGACACTTTTTGTATGTGAAGAAATAAAATTTTTTTATTGATGTTGGTGTCGTCTTCTTTGTTCATCGATGGCCGTGTGCTTATCCTATATTGTGTAGAAATAGATTTACAACGCCAAGAATGATTATCAACCATAACAAGACACATGAATAAATGCCTAACAAAGAGTACAGTGCAATGAAGGTTAATGAAAAAGAACAAGAAAGTTGATTACTTATATAGGAAAATGAGAAAACCATATTATGGGCATCCTACAATTTGAAATGCTTTGTGGTTACTAAAATAGTTTCATGGAAACTATGCATATTTTATTACAAGGGTAATTTTGGAAAAAAAATATTACAAGTCATTCCATTACATTCATTTTTAGTATCACTTCCAAACAATGATCAAAGGAGTCCCTTTCTTATTTTATTTAAACTTCCAAACAATGAAGTGACCCATTTCATTCCATTCCATTCTACTCTATTCCATTCCGTTCCATTAATTATCAGTCCATTCCATTCCATTCCATCCTAAACTCTCAAACATACCCTAAGGCAAACAAAAGAGAGCCAAGTTATTAAGTAATTTTAAGTTGTGAGACACAAAGGCGATAGTTATGATTAAGGGACAAGGAAAAAACAAAGAATACATCAATAAATCTATTAGATAACAATATCAAATCCAAACTTTCAAGAAGATCTAATAAAAGAAAAAGGGAGATTTAGAATTATGATTTTTTTTGTTTTCTATTAGTTTTATGAAAATTTGTCTTTTTTTTTGTTTTTTATAAGTAGTAAATAAAATTTTTTAGTGTCTAGGTGTTTTGAACCCTATGTTTTGATATCAACATGACTTGATCTTTTATTCAATGAAATTATATTGACTAATTTATTGCAATTCAATTATGCGTTTTGATCTTATTCTAATACATCCAAAATATCAGTGCATGATTTGATTTCATATGAATAAGATTGGAAAATCCTTTTATATGAATAGATCTACCATAATTGTAAGGAGTTACATGAAACCATAGAGATAAGCCATCATAAATCCTCTAGATTAAGGTCACACTTCATAGAGGAATTTATGAATCGATAATGCAATCCTAGGGGTTTTAACTAGAAAGAGTTTTGTTAATCTACTGATAGATTAGTGTTTAATATTCTTAAGAAAGATGTTAAAATAAGATAGGAATTTTCATACTCTAATAATCAATAATATAATTGCATAATAAAGGTTTAATAATTAAAGGATTCTTTGGGGCATTCATCTTCTAGAGACTATTATTTGATATCAATTTTTGCTAGGTATTTTCCTTTGTATTGAGTTCATTATTGTTTTAATCTTAGTATATTGTTTTAGTCTAATTTTTATTCAAATACAAAATTTGATACTTAGGTTAGATAATAGAAAAAGGGTAACTACTAGTAATTACATTTTTTGTGGGATTGACCTATGCTAGCTGCAGTTACACCATACACTTGCAATAAATTTTAATATTGATAAACCTATATCAATTACCTCCTAATAAGCTAATCCTTCTAGCTTGACTTGATATAATGGGTATGTGACTTTTTTATATTGCACTGCACCTCATCCCTAATTTCATTTTTCATTTTAGGCATGAAAGCATGAATTCAACCATGAGGGATGCCAAGTAGCTCTTCTTCTCCTCTAATTATTAGTAAGGGGTAAGGGAAATGGGAGAATGAATCTTATTGGCTTAATGAGTATTCTTATTAGTCTTATTAGTGAATGTAGGATGACAGATCTTTGAAATAGCCTTCCACCGCTTCTTTTACTTTTTTACGTTCATGGGTCATGGAATGCCCCTTCACCACTACACTTCCAAAGCTTTCATCTATAAAAATGTTCTAATTCCTTTTTTCTAATCCCATTATTAATTTCTTCCTTCTTTAGCATCTGGGATTATCGTATATAAGATTGTTGTTTCTTTTACGAAGTTCTCTTTCTCGATTTTGGAAATGGGTTATTTTCAATGTTTTAAGGTAACTCAAAATACAATAAAAGAAGCAAAACAAGATCTTAGGCTATGTGAAGGAAGGCTATTCAATGTTGAATCATCTAGTTGTTTTTTTTTCTTTCTATATTCCACTATGTTCAATGTAAAAAGGTTACAGTAGAAGATTAGGAATGATACATTATATCGTAACTCCCATACTTTCCTTTGGTCAATAACCAACAAAAGTTCTCTATAGTTTTTCAATAAAAGTATAGGAAGGAATATCTTTCTATCTAGAACCACTCTTTCAAAATAAATCATGCTTCACCACTTCCCTTCTCTGAATTTTATTCCCTGTTTGTATAGTTAGTATCATCTTGAGGATCCAGTCCTATGAGTTCATCATGTCCTTCAATTTTGAATGTTCTTCTTGTGGTTATCTAATTTTTTGCTGATGCTAGGATTCCAAAGGTAAGTGATAGGTATATCCATTCTAATCAATTCCCCTACCTCTTCTAGCTTTATAACAGGAATGTTATTAGGTAATTTAACATTTATCTTAATTTCAACAAACATTTTAGCAAAGCAGATCCTCTCAATGCTTGCAGCCTATTTATCCATGCATATTGGCTTACCTGGGGAGTTATCTAGGAAGCTAAGTCCTTTAATAGTCTAAAATTCTAAAGGAACATTATGAAAATTATCCTAAATGGGGATGCTATCAATATTTCCTCTATCACATTCAATACCTAGCTTCCATTTTTTGATGAACTTAGGTTGACCTCCTACATGTCAAGATCCTTACTCCAGTTTCTCATTCAAACAAGTTTTAGAGTTGACTTTTTTAAAAAAGGAACCATCCTCCACAAGCATAGTCTTCTCCTAACCCTTTTTGCTCCACCTACTTGTAGCCCAGGCTTAAACTACTAGAAAATAGGTCTTTTGCTCTAGAAGAACACTAGTAGAACTTAGGATAATTGATAAATGCATATTTGACTATAATCACACCTATATTTAATGTATTTTACTTGATATTTAATATTTTATTGTATATTTGGTACTTAATTCTCTCTAAGTGTATTTATAGGTTATAATTACCTTTATAAACTAAAAAGGAGAAGAATTTGAATGAAATTGTGACATAAGATGAAGATTTAAACAACTAAGGACCTACACGATCGTGTATAGAGAGTGTAAGTCTTTGTAAATGTGTGAAGATTAAAGAATTGTAGGTCTAGTCATATCGAGTTACATGCCTGTGCATAACGAGATAAACAACTGTCTATGTTGCCCGTTTAAGTTTATGTGCTTATGTGAAATTGTGAATTTAGGTTTTTTTTATTGCACAAAGTCTCTCACATGTTTGTGTAAGTGATTGTATATATCCCAAAAATCTTAAATTTTCCTATAAAAGGACATGAGTGGAGGCAAATTAAAGAGGGCTGAGTTTTACAGTAGTTTTGTGACATAAGACATCTAAAGAGGCAATAATTTTGATCTAGAGACAATGAAAACATGAAGTTAACATCAAGCGATCTAATGGAAAGCTACATCAAATCCAAACTTATAAGAAGAATTAAAAGAAGAAAAAAAAGGAGATTTAGAATTATGATTCCTTTGTTTTCTATTAGTTTTATGTCATGTTTATCTTTGGTTTCAATTTTTATGATTACTAACTAAGTGTGTTTAGAGTCTAGGTATGGTGAAACTTAGTTTGGGATAACAATATGGTTTAATGTTTTATTTAATGCAGTTATATTGATTGATTTATTGTGATTCAATTATGTGTTTTACTCTTGTTCTAATATATTTGAAATTTTAGTGCATGATTTGATTTCATATGATTGAGATTAAGAAATCCTCTTGTATAAATAGATTTACCATAATTGGAAGGAATTGCATGTAAACCTAGAGATAGGCTAACATAAATCCTCTATATTAAAGTCAAACCTAGTAGTAGAATTCATAAATTGACAATGCAATCCTAGGGTTTTTAACTAGAAAATTTTTTGTTAATCAACTGATGGATTAGTTGTTAATAATATCGAGAGAGTTATTAAAATAAGATAGGAATTTTCCAAGTCCGATAATCAATATTATAAGTGCATGATAAAAGGTTAATAATTTAATGATTCTTAGGGGAATTCATCACCTAAACACTACTATTTGATATTGAATTTTTTTCATATTTTAATTTTCCTAAGTTCAAAATCATTTGATCTTAACTTAGTTTATTTGTTTATTTTTATTTTTATTTAAAAAACCAAAATCTAGTTCTTATACTTGATAATAGAAAAAAAAAAGATAACTACTAGTAATTACCATCTTCGTGGGATCAACCTATATTTGCCTATGCTAATTGTAGCTACGTTATGTACTTACGATAAAATCTATATTGACCTTAACCCTCAAAGATCAATCAAGTTTTTGGCACCATTTTTTAGCTTGTTAATATTATAAAAGCCTTGATTCTATTAATCTAACCTTTATTTTTTGTATTTATTTTATTTTTCTTGTATTTTATTTTATTCTTAGCTTACTCATTTAATTTTCTTTTAAACTTCTCTACTTTGACTTTGAGTTTGTGACTTAATTTTAAGATTTATGATTCATTGCTATAGCCATAACTCATAATGGAAGGATGGAGTAGTTAGTATTCTCATGAGAGTTATGATATGTCATCGTAATATGTAACATCACCATATTGGAAAGAGATGTTTCCTAATATGTTTTCAGAAGCTCGACTGATATCTATTTTGTCTTGTGACATTTGTGGGAGTCATTATTACAATTATGAATGTTAGGCATTAAACTATATGTGGGAGAAACCAAGCATGCAAAACTGGCCTCATAATGTACCTTATGAGAATATGTATAATTTAAAGTGGAGTAACCCTTATGCATATGGATGGAATGACTATGCTCCAAAAAATTCGAGGAGAGATTTTCTTCACCTGAATATATTAAGCATAATACCTCATAATATATGATCTTACTAATGTCTTAAAGTGATGAAGAGATGAAGGTTGGTTTCATAAATGAAGTTGCATCTCAAGAAGGCAAGGAGGTAACTATTGTCGGAAAAGAGGTTGATGAAAATATGATAGAGGTAGTAGAGGATGAAGAAGAGGAGGAACCCTCTGTCCAAAAAGAGAAAGAAGAGGAAGAGGAAGCCTCAGTCTAAGAAGATGAGGAAGTAGACAAGTGGAAAAAGATTATTGAAGTAGAAAAAGAGGAAGAAGCCTTTTTCCAAAAAGAGAAAGTGGACGAGTCGACAAAGGAGATTAAGGAAGAACTAGAGGAGGAGATAATTGAGGAAACTACTAATGAGTCATTGGTAGTCACCTTGAGTACAAAGGGTTCTCATTTCTTACATGACAAACTACTTGTGTCAATTAAAGATTCTGGGAGTTTTGTTATCCCTTATTTTCTAGTAGTTTTTCATTGAAAAGAACATTAATGGAGTTCATTAGAGTTATTAATTTGATAAATTATGACCTCACCATTATCTTACGACAATTGGTGTATTTATAGCCTACTAAATTGCCTTGGGGATAATCAAATGAAAGCAAGCCTCTGATTATAGGCCCAGGATGATGGTAAACATGTAGGGTATGTCAAGCTAACGATGTTAATCAAACACTATAAGGAAGGCAACTCATGAATTAGGATAGGTTTTATTATAAATTTTATATATGTTACTTCTATATTAATATTTTGTGTGCTTTTCATTTTCGTTTATTTTTTATCCCTATTTCTTTATATTTTGCTAGGATGTTATTATGTCATATTAGATGGACAGTCCTAAAATCACAAAAATCATAATCAGAAAATCATATTAGTCAAGAAAGTACCAAATTTCTCACTTTTTATTTTTATGCTTATATTTTGTACTTTAAGGATAATATACAATTTTAAGCATAGGGAAAGGGATTCTGATTTACGTAAGCTTATTGTAATTGAAGTTATTAAATTTTATTAACTATTGAATTAGTTAAAATATGTCCATAAATACTTTATTTCATTATTGATTATCGATTTGAATTAGTATGCAAAAAGAAGATAGTTAAAATAAAATTGCTTTTATAAGTCACATTGTTAGTAATTTTTAAGATAGTCAATTTGATTGAAAATTGCATATTATTTACACACATATAACATTTTTTTCATGAGCTTTTAAGCCTAAGTGCAAAAATACATAAAATTTTAAGCTTTTTTATTCTTTCATGTGTCTTATCATGCACACTTGAATAATTCTAGAACTTGCTTCTATTGTATATGTTGAGATCATATTTGTTAAATTAGAAGCATTGAAGTGATATTTTATTTATATATATATTAGTTATTTTATTATATTATATTTTTTCTATTATTATTACTTTTTATTTTTATTTTTTATGCATTTTCCTTTTATTTATTTATTTATTTCCCTTTCTATTTTTCTTTCTGTTTTCATTCATTCATATGGATTATTTGGAAATAACTTCTCTACTAGTTAGGAGTAAGGTGCGTACCACTGTACCTCTCTAGACTCTTGTCTCAGTGGGATATTTTATGGGTATTATTGTTGTTATAGAAGCACTAAAGTGATAAAGCCACTTAGATTCAACAGTTATTTAAGCATATTTATTCGAAAATTACCTTACTATACTTTATTCTTTAGGAGTAATCAATTTTGAGCCTTAGCCTTTTTCATTTATTATAACCTAATTATTAACCTTTATACTATTTTAAAGCCTTTTTAATTTTTTAACCCCGAAGGTTATTTACATGACTTGATTATTTGAAACTTGAAATTTTGAATGGTCTAATATTTCTATAATTGTGGTACATGATGAATGCTTGAAAATATTTTGAAAATTGTGAGCATTAAAAAAATTATAGAACCAATGGATTAATAATGAAAGGACTGTATATTATGAACAAGTTTTTTGTAATATATTCTTTGAAAATTAACTTCAAATTTATCACATTTTTATTACCCTAATCATACCTTACCTAAGCACCTTATAAAGACCTTTTGGTTTTTGTTTCTAGTTTACATATAAAAAGTGGAGATGTGATAGATCGCGACTCTATCGATTCAACCTTTAAGATTGATCCTTAGAAACCGGTCAAAAATAATAAATTCCAAGATTGCAATATAGGTTGCAACCTCGGGTCGTCTCACCTAATCGGAACCTAATGAAATGGACCTAAGCTAGCCTATATGTCATAAAGTACAAGCGAAGTTAGTAAGGAAAGGGGGGTTTTGTTTTTTTTTTTTTAAACATTAATTACACTAAAATGCATTATGAAGAGTATTTTTTTGTTTTTTGGAAAAGAAAATGAAAAGATTAAAACAAGTGATAAAATCCCCTTGAAAATGAGCTTAGGTTATCACCATTCAAAACTAATTTGATGGGATTAGAAATCACTAAGTTTGAATGGCAAACCTTAAAGGACTCTCTTTAAGTCTAGGGTCTTGATTAATGAACTTCATTTCTCAAGACCCCATTAAGCGCTCTTAAGCCTTAGAACCTTAAAGGACTCTTTTAAGTTCAGGATCTTGATCAAGGAACTCCATTGCTCAAGATCCCGTTAAGCGCATCTTAGTGTGTGCAATGGATTTGCCAATGCAATGGGTCAAATGACATCTAGCATCAACTCAATATCAAACACAACTAGGCAGATAAAAGAGAATTAACAAGATCACAAGTTGACATATATGAGACTTCATATATTTAAGTACAGAATTCTACATAAACAAATCCGCAACACCTTACATTGTTCAACGCTTAATTAAACTCTAATTAAACAAATCTAACTACAAAGCAATAAACCCTAACTCGGTTGTTCATAACAAAGTAGTTAAATGCGACAATGTAAACTACTAAGCCAACACATTAAATGTTCAACATTTAATAAGCTATAATCGAGTAGCTTCACTACAAGTTACAAATCCTAGACCTAGGCATTTATAAATCATAGCTAAACTACAGATTAAGTTACTCCCCTTTGAAGCTCGACAAACTCTAACCATCACTGCATCTTCAAGAGAAAATGAATGCCTAACCACGCATTATAACTGGAAACTTCACAACTCGTGACCCCTGGGTAGTGAGGTCGTGAATTCTTTTGTTGTCTCATCGCTCTTTTGTCACTTCTTTCTCTTCGTGTTCGACCTCCCTATCAATGATCGATCCCATGACCTAATTTTTGCACGGCTTTTATAGGATGGGTCGCAGGTCAGGCTGAAACAGTAAGAGGATTTTCTAATTTAAGTCCGGATACCCGATCGTTCGCAGCGGCGAGATAATTAATCAATGTCGCGGTGTGCATTTTCTGGATCGCTCACTGTGGCGACGAGAGGGAGTTGCGTCGCGGCGTGTACCTTCTGATCACTCGCTGCGATGTGCTGCTTTGTTGGCGTCGCAGCGTTCTCTTCTTGAATCGCTCACCGCGGCGTGTGAATTGTTAGACATCGCGATGTGTTGTTGCTCGATCATATGCCGCGACATAAGAATTGTTTGACTTCACGATGTGCTTTCTGCTGGATACGCCGCGACGTGCATGGAAGGCTCACGTCCTGTTGACTTTCTGAGGAGTTGACTCCCTTGTTTCCCTACAAAACAAAATAGCTATTTGCAGTATTAATTGTCCTTAGAAAAATTATAATGCAATTAATATCAATTTGCGAAAATTTTACTAACAAATTGCAAATCATATGAGCTCAATATAAGGAACTAATTTAAGCACAAAAGTTACAATTAGGAGTCAAAAAGTGCATTAACAGTTATGAAAGTGTAGCCAATTAATAAGATAAAGTTGGGCTCAATCAGGTAGGTATCTTGGTGTTCAACTCAAATGTTTTTTTTTTATAGGAATAGAATTTTCCCTTGAATTTGTTATACACCTCCTCCTATATAGTCAAAGACTCGAAAGGAAGGGTCATCAACCATGCCTTAACCTGATCCTTCAATGTGTATAGGAAGCATCTCATTCTAAGTTGATCTTCGTCTAATCTATCCAATGGAAAGGTTTGGAGAGTGGTATAGAATTCCCAAATGAAGTTTAAAGGGTCTTAATTGGGAACCCTATAGAACGATGGTAGCATCATATAATAGACACTCTTCAATTCGTAGTTCCTAGCTACCTCTCCCAAACATATGAATGAAGTGGCAACACCAATCACTAATCTAGCATACTCCTTAATCACTAACTACCTTTCACCTATCTTTTGGTTATTAAATATTTGATCTTTTCGTAGGATCCTCGTGATCGTCTTCAAAGTACCCTTGAAATCGTCATACACAATGTATGTTATCAACAAAAGTGATGGGTTCTCTATCTAAAAATCTCCTTCCTAGAATAAACTAAACAAGTGCAATTCCTAGAGTCCTCCTACCTAGCTTAAACTAACTAAAAGTAGTTCTAAATTAATAACAAAAATTAAACAAACATACACAAAACAATTAATTAATAACAAAACTAAATAAACAATTCAAAAAAGCAACACAATAAAACATATATGCATAAACAAACAAACACAATCAAAAACATTTAATCAAATAAAAAAATCAAAATTAATTCAAGATTAAAACATTAAACACCTCCCCTGCAACGACGCCAAAAACTTGTTGTGCCCAAATAAGTGCTAAAAATGCCTAGGCTATTCTACTCGTAAGTATATGAAGAAGTTGTAGTGATTACCTAGCTTTGTCTCCCATGGAGGTGATATTGGTCCACTCAAACTAATCATGAACAAAAAGATGCAACCCTAAACACTCTATCACGATTTGTTGAGTAAAGGCTTTAGAGGAAATCAAAAAAGTAAACTAAAAAGTAAATGGAACTAACTAGAAAAAAATACGAGAATAGATTAATCAAAATGGAAGACTCTTGAGAATTAATTTCACTAATTTAATCTCCTATGCATGATTAAGGGAAATGATTGTATAGTCATCTTACCAAAATTAACAGTTAGGTTCTAAATCAACTCGAATAATGAACTAATCTAACTTTTGTATTCAATACGTTATTATCCGAATTATCTTTGCAAACTTAACTACTAATTACCACTTAGGTTAATATATTTCTAGTTCTTAACCTAAGCGTCCATAGTTTCTCGATCTGTACTAAATTTCTCTTTTTGGTCCTTCATCTAATACTAAAAATGATGCAAAGTTTAGTCATTTTATTAAATCCATTTAGCTCAGAAACCATAATAATATGACAACAAAACTGTAACTCAATCATACATAGTCGACTCAAATAGCTACATTAACTTTTAAGAAAAGAGTTTAGCCCATCAAGGATGTCACAAGACTTATCATCATTAAACACTTCAATCCTGTGTTTATTAGTATAAGAAGTATTTAAGCAGTAAACCAAGTAAATAACCAAGATAAACTGCCAAAAGCTATAGAGTATGGGTTCGATTAAGCTAACATAATAAGAAATCCAGTAAACAATAAAGAACAATGCAACAAATAAGGAACAGAATAAGCAAACAAAGATTGTCGTATGAATGAGTCGCGGTGGTCTCCTGCAACTCTCAATCCTTTCATATTAGCTTTCACCTTTTATTTCTAGTTAATGTTCACCAATACAACTAAATTCTCCCACTGCCTTAATCTCTGTTGCTCTTCTTCTTCACTGACTCTCTCTGTTTCTCTTCTTATCTTCCCTTCTTTCTCTCTATCCCTCTCTTCTTGAATGTATCTGTCTGTTTAGTGAAGACTATAGATCCTTTCTATTTGTAGCCTCATTTAGGTTTAGGTTTTCATGGCCTTCAACCTACAGCTACCACATAATTAAATAGAGAGATTAAGGAGTGCATAAAAATTTTCACATGTATGCATAAGGTGGTCACAATGGAGACATATTCAGTCATCGTGACAAGTTCAGTCATGAAAGGAAAAGAAAAAACAAAGAAAGGTGGTGACATAAGGTGGTGACTAAAGATGTCACCACCTTTCTTTGTTTTTTTTTCTTTTTCACCACCATGACTGAACATGTCACGGAGCTAAGCTTGTCATAGTAGTGACACCTTTAGTCACCAACTTTTTTTTTCTTTCCCTTTCATGCAGATTTACGTCAACTTTGCCTTCAACCTTCATGCAAAATTCACAAAATAATCCAGTTAACATTCATTCAATCTTTACTCCATTTCCACACAATTTATCTCACATTTGGATCAAAACACAAGGATTTATAACCAAAATCAAGATATGAAAGCAATTAAAAACAATAGAAACTAGACACAATAGGCTATCATCACTAATTTTTGGTGTCATTAACATTTTATTGTTCAAGTTTGATAATGGCTTTAATCATTTATTTAACACTTGATTATAAATAAAAATTAATTTATAACTTTATTTAAAAAATATACATTAGTAATGTCACTTTAAACAAGCATTGTAATGATGAGTGACGTATTCAGATTGTAACAAAAATTAATTTTATGAATTTTAATGTTGTTATTAAATTGTTTATACTATTCCAAATAAATTTGATTGATAGTTTTAATTGTTTTTACTTTTAAAAATAACATAAAATTTTTCTAATTTTGTAGGCTTACGTTTAAATTGTTCGATTAGTTACATTTTATAAATAAACAATAAATGAAATTATAATTTTACAATTTTTTGTATTAGAATTTATATTGCAATTTAACAACTATTTCTCCTTTTATTTTGTGAATTTGTACTTAAAACCTTTGTATTTAAAAATGTCATCTTTTATTTATTAATTTTTCATGGTGACTTAAATGCAACTTTTTTAAATTCACATTAAGTATTGTATAACTATAAGTGCTAGTAACAAATAATTTCTATTTTCTAAAATTTAAATAAAAATTTAAGAATGCTTAGTAATATGTTAATAAATTTGAATTTTAATGAAAAATTAATTAATAAATAATTGATATTAATATAATTTTAAATTACAAATAACTTTTCACTTTATTATTCTATTGCTGCTAATTGCTAATAATTTTCTTTTAACTATCTTTTTACAAATTAACTTTTAAGTTCTAGAAAATATTTATCAAAGATTTTGTGAAATAATTAGCGTAAGAAGCTCCTTTTCTTGAGTATTCAAGCCCTGCCTTTCCCATGCTTATGCTTGACACTTTGACTCTTCCTCCATTTTGTTACTCTATATTACATTCTATTGGTTGCTATCTTTTTATGGTTCTACTTTTTAGCCTACTTTCCTTCCTTGTTTTTGCTTATATTCTTTGTTGCTCGTTGTTTCCTAGTTCTTTTCCTTGTCTCCATCCTTTACTTGATGTTTTCCTTTCTTATCTTGTTACCTAGTTTTAACTCTCTTCATCTACCTGGTGTTTGCTCTTCTTCTTTTCTTCTCCATTTTTAGTCCTTTCCACTTATTTTTTCAATCTTTTTTTTTCTTTTTCTTAGTAATGAATTTTCTGAACTTCCTATTAGCTTACTAACATATTACTAGTTTTGGCAATATGTATATATAGCAAGCTATCCCACTCTTACCAAACTTGTAACTTGGATCTATTTAGCTTTCAAACCTCATCCTAGCCACCTTACCATCTCCCATTTCTCTAGGCAAACTCATCTCTAGAACCTCTTCTCCTTGAACTTCACTAGCCTCTTTGAACTTACTGGACCCTACAAAAACTTCTGTTTCTTAAACAATGGACTTTACTCCCTCAACCGCTAAACTATCTTAGAGATAGATGTTAGGAGACTTAACTCCTTTTAAAATGCTCCACTTTTGCCCTCCTTTATCCTCTAAAGGAAGCACCATTATAGCTCCTCCCTTAGAAGAGTTTAGGAAGAGTCTTTGAAGTGGTAAGTAACCTTGGTTGGATTTTTCTTAAAAAAAAGACCATCTTTCCATTTGATGAACAATTGGCTTCATAATCACTAATGGAAGTTGGGTTTGAAGGCGGTTCTAATGAATGAGGAAAACCCTTTCCACTTTAAATTTGACCATAAATTAAATGCAAAAAATGTCTTGGAAAATGATCCTTAACACTCAAAAAATGGAAACTAGGCATTCATCTTAACAAAGTTAAGTAGAAGCAAGTTCCTTTGTGGAGCAATATACATTATGTGCCATTAGAGTATTGGAATATTAAAAATCTTAGTCACTTTGAAAGATATATTAGAAGACCAATATGCATGGATAAAGTCACTACTAGTATGAAATGTGGGAACTATGCTAATAATTATTCAATAAAACTTACTAGACTAGATTACATTAGTAAGGCTTGGGAAAAATGATAAGTTTCCTAAAGATTATGTAACAATATCCTACTAATATAGACCAGACTTGCTTTACCAAGATAAAAGATTGATTCCGACAAGTAAGAAGTTTTAAAAGGGTGATTACTATGAGAGATAAACATTTATTTTCCTATGATGAAAGGATTACAACAATGATAAGGAAACATAGAAATTATGGATGCAACATTTTAGAAGGTAGTTGAAGCCCAAGCATAAAAAATAGATAAAGAGCTTTATACTAATACTGATACAATAACTAGTTCTTATATTGAAATTAGTAAATATTGGAAGAGGAAATAAGATTCCTCATCACCATTAGTTAAGTAAACCAATGATCCATCTTAGATCAAGGATCATATTTGTTGTTCAATGATCACGATTGTAAATGATTTATATGCTAATTTTAAAACTAATTATAAGAGGAAATCCAAAAGGAGAATATAGAGGAAACAAATTATATTACTTAGCCTCCTCTTGATGTTAATTCCTTCTTGGAATATGAGAATTCTCAATAGCTTAAAAACAAATGTTGAGAGATTACCTACTTGACATAAAACCATTTAATTAGATTGTTAGAAACTTAGCTAAAAGTGGATAGCTTAAAAAATCTAGGCTTTCTGAAGAGGCAATATTTATTTATCTACAATCATAATGATTAATATAATGAAAGGGTATTCACTGTTTTTGACCCTGACATAATAAAGATCTTGAGCTCTACCATCACAAAACTTGTCTACTTATAATTAAGCCTCTTGTCGGAGAATATCAACAATAATGTCACTTCTATGTAAGTTTACAATTTTGTTTTTCAAAGAAATTCCTTATAAGACAAACTAAAGGACAATGATTCTATTATAAACACTTCCTAATTAAAACTTAAAGACTTCAATAGTGTTATTAACCTATCTCAAGTTTAAGTAATGTGCATATAAGAAACTTACTTAATGATTTTAGTAGTAGTATGGGTCATATTAAGGTCATTAATCTTAAAATGGAAGACAATATTTTCATTTGGAAAGTAAGGCTTTGTTTAATCACCTTTTATTTTCTTATCAATCCCTTATTGAGATACCTGATTAATCATTGAAGCTACAAAGAAAAATTCCCCTTTTGATTCAATAATTACTTGGAAAAGATGAGGAATTTGAGCAAGTTGTCTCAAAAGGTCTAAGCTATGATTTTTACGTTCACAAATCTTATATTTAGACAAAGAACCTTCATAATATTATAAAAGAGGTTAAGTTAATAAATATGTAAACTTATGACAATTCCTTCTTCCATACAAAAATTTCCTTTTGAAAAATTTCCAATAGGAAAACCATTTTTGAAAAAGTAAATGAGTAGTTGATTCGTTCTTAAGATGATCTATTACTAGAAACATTGAGAATTTCACAAAATCTGGGCACTATATTTAAAAGTTACTCTTTTACGCATTTGTTCAATTCCTTCATCACAGGGCAAATTACTAACATTAATGAAGCAAGAAGTTTGCTTTTACCCTTCAATGTTGTAAATATGGAGAATATTATTTTTTATCTCAAGCTAAATGGAGCACCTATCCCTAGTGATTTTAATGTTTACTTCTTTAAAAGAATTGAGATCACACTAAACACATAGTGATAAAGGTTGTTAGTTAGTAGTTTAATAAATGTAAAATGTTGAAAAGGAACTTAACAAGACTTTCATTAGTCTTATCCCAAAGTCTCCTAATCATATCTCTCTGAGGGATTTTAGACTTATCTCATATTGCAACAAAATTTACAAAATCATTATAAAACTTCTAGCCTAAAAACTTAAGATTGTTTTGAAAGCTCATACCAATCTACCTTAAGGGACTTTTATCAAAGGGAGGAAATTTGGGGACAACATTCTTCTAACTTAGAAAATTTTAAAATTTACACTAAAAAAACGCTATTTCAAGAGCTATACAATTAAGGCTAATTTTTACAAAGAGTTTGACTCCATTAATTGGAGTTCCTCATTGAAAACTTTACGAGTATTTGGTTTTCCTCAAATTTTCATTAATTTGATAGAACAATGTATCACTTCAATCTTCTATTGAATTTTGGGAATAGTGAGCCAACATAACTTTCTGAACGTATGAAAGTAATGATGAAAAGAGACTCCTTATCTCTATACTTGTTTACATTATGTATTGAGGTTCTTATTATACTTGTTGGTCATGATATAATTTAGGAAATAAACCTATAAATATTATAACAAATGAATGAAATTGAGAATTTATAGTTTGCCCTTTACTAACAACTTGCTACTTCTCACCAAAGCTAATATAAACTTTATTAGTGCTCTAATAATAGTTGTTAACACCTTTAAAGATTTGTATATTATTTCAATTAATAAGGATAAAATTGAATTATTTGTTTCAATAAGAGCAAACCTATAAGGCCTTAAACTATACCCTAGTTTAGAATGTTACATGTTACATGTTCATGAAAATACATGTATGATAGGTGTTAAAAATTATGAGATGATTGAGAATTATATATGACTTAAATTTTGGTTTAATAGATAATACTTAGTGATTTAGAATTAACTGATATCATTAAAGAATTGAGGTTTTAAAAATGTACGTTTGGACTAGGAAAATTGCCAAGTGGAAAGATAAGTTGGTACATGAAAATTGAAATGACTAAGTTTATGAGTTAGTGATATTTGGTAACATATTTGCTAGCTAGGGAGAGGACATATGGCTTGTGTCCTTAGAGCAAGATGAGTCGTCTTACACATGGCATGGCCTTATGTATTGGCTAATTTCTGCTGTTACTCATCCTTCTCTTTGCTCATTCACCACCAAAATCATCCCTTTTCCTTGCTCTAAGTTTTATTTTAATTTTGATGTGCTATCACACTAAACACTTTGCCATATACTGCATTAAGAAATCTACCGCAAGTTATTTTTTTAGGTGTTAAGATCATCCTATACCTACCTAAATTTCAGAAGTGTTTTTGGTTGCATGAAAGGCTGGTTTGGTTAGTACTTTAAGAAGGGAATTTAAAGGCAATTAGGTTAGGGATTACTAAACTTTAAGGAGGGAATTTAAAGGAAATTATGATAAGTGAATTGGTTTGAAATATGTGTTAAAATGACGATAAATGAATGTGAAAAAATGATTAATGTATGACAAATTCTAGTTTGGTTTTGATGTATGGAGGATATTGATTTGTAAGTTACTTAATGAATGATTTTTGAATTGGTTTGCACATGAATTTGTTAAGGTATTGAAGCATGAATAAAGTAGAATTAAAAGGAAATTGATGGACTTTGGTGAAGGTGTATCGAATGGAAGTAAAGACGTTAATTTTGGAAATAAATTAGAGATTGTGGGTGAGTAAACATTTGGTTCACTCATCCCATGATCGGGGGATTTATAAGGCTGATTCCTATGATTCTGGGAAGTACTTTCGAAGGAGAAAAGATTGGTTTTTGGGAAATTGTTGGGTCATATAATGTTAAGTACTTTATAATGGTTTAATTGGACTTAATTAAGGTGTAAACTGAACCTAGTTTAATGTGGAATAAGTTCATTAAAGTTGTATAAGATTTGGATGTTCAATTAAAGTAATAACTTAAAGAATTTGTTATTAGATAACAAAGCATCTAATTTTGGAACTTATAAGTTGTTTAAGGGATGAAGTCTACTTAAGAATGCTGATGTGATTTAAAGAACAAGAGAATGTGTTAGTTGTGAATGTTTGTGAATTGGGAACTTGGGTGACTATATGTAAAGTGTAAATACTTAATCTATTCATTTGTTAATGAATGGCTTCAATTTGAGCTTAAGAAAATGAATTCATACTTATGCTCACTAGTATGTGATTCTGATATTGTGATAATTCCAGACCATCACTTGACCGAGGAGTTTTATAATTAGGATTGTATTAAAAGTGTTTTGCAACTGTTTGAATATACATAATGTGTGATGACTCAATACATTTATTGATGCTTTAACGCAAATGTTTGTATTTATAAGGCATGTTAAGTTTGATCAAATGAATAAGGTCATATGTTAAGCACTACATCGTTTACATGAAATTTTGAAATCTGAAATGGTTTGTCTTAAAATTATTAAGTCCTAGTTATAGATAGATAGGCATGCTTAGAAGGTTTTGCAATTGCTCTTATGACACTTTGGTGTCTCCTAATATTGACACTTCGGTGTCTCCTGATATTGACACCACGGTGTCCCCTAATTTAGAGACATTACTCTCTTCTGGTTTCGATACAACTTATGGTATCTTCTATTCTAGTCCCGTTACCCACTTTTGTAAAAAGGATTAGTAGGCCAACTTATTTTGCACTCTGATACATGTTCAATTTTTATAAAAACAAGTTTTGATCTGATAAGAGACAAGCTTTGATTTGATAAAGAACAGGTTCTGTTATGATATAATTCATATTTTGATATGAAAGGATAATATCCTATTTTGATATTTAATTATGATATTTGTACATTCTGTTATGATATCTATGAGTTTTGTTTTGATAGAAGAATGTTCTATATTGATTGATGAATCATATTCTATTCTAAGACATAGCGTTTGGATTACTTTGTATTGTGAACACTTAAAGATTACTGTGATATGATTTGAATCTGTATATATAAATGTTAGAGGAATATTAGAAACAATAATTAGATTTTATTTTTTTTATTTATTCCCCACTAATATATATGCTTAGCATGGTAGTTTTGCCTCCATGTAGATTCTAATAAGAAGGTTTAAGCCTGGGACAACGAAAACGGTAGTGACTAAGAGGAATGTCTTTTGGTTTGAAAGATGTATATAGTTTGATTTTTAGTTGTATATGACAATATGAGACAATTTGTATTTTGGTTAAGGGTTTGTAATAACCTTACTACATGATGAACTATGTTTAAGGCATTTATTTTGATATGTTCATTATATATGATGTTGGCCCCCCAAATTTTTTTTAAATAATTTTGAGGTTTTAATAGATTAATCATTTTATAATTATTTAATTATGTCAAAGTTAGTAGGATTTATTGAATGGGTAAGTGGAATTAAAGTGTTAAAGTTATAATGTTCAAGCGTATTTTTGGCAAGACACTTAAGGCTAAAAGAACACAAGTCTATAAGGAAGGGTAAAATAGACTTTTTAGGCTCATTAAAGGTAGAAATGGAAGAAGAAATTGTGGTCTTGCATTCTAAGAAGAGAGAAGAACGAAAATTGAAGAGAAAAAGAGAGAGTATCATGAAGAAGAGAGAAAAATAGGAAGAGAAGAAGAGAAGGAGAGAAAGAAGAGGAAACAAGCTAGGGTTTCAATTTTTTTAGTCTTCAAGAGAGATCTTGAGGTTAATCAATAAGAGAAAAAGGTGAAGGAAGAGAAGAGCTTCCATTTGAACCAAAGATCTCTTCATTTGGTGAAGAATCAAGGTAAGATCATTTTGAATCTTTTGGATTTTGGAAGGGTTTTAGTTCATGAAGTTTAGAAAATGCATGGGTTTAAGTATTCTAGAATCAAATTTAGTGATTTGGCATTGTGGGATTTTCAATTCGATTCCAACTGAATGGGGTTTTGCCATTGATGAAGGAAATCAAGAAAGGCAAGAGGAGCAAGAGAAGAGGCATTTTGAGCAACTCTTTAAGCAAGGAAATCAAAGTGGGTACATGTTTACAATAGAGTAAATAAGCCACTAATGTTTTCTTTGAATTAAAGAAGTTTAATGATTTCAATTACATCATAAATGTGCATTTTTTCCTTTGAAGTGTTTTGAGAAAATACGACATGTTTGGTATATGAATTGTGTTATTTATTTATGAAATGAAAAATGGAAATGATTTTGAAAAAATATAAAGTTTATGAAATCAAGTTTCAAAAATGTGTCATTTTGGGCAACAAGTTTACAAGTCATGAATTACATGTTATATGGGTTTATGGTGGTCCCCTAGGTTAACTCAAGTATACTTTGACAAAAGGCTTCTCCCGCCTACTCGCTAGTGGCATGAAGCTCCTTCATGGACTCCCATAAGTTCACAGCTAAGACCATTATGTGGGGTTGCATTCATACATTCTGTTCACGGCTACATAGGACCTTTATGGGAAATGTGTAGTCACTACAAGAAAAGGAGGCCTTTTGCGTCATTTTTTAAACGTCGGTAAAGGAAATTTACCGTCGTCGAAAACTATCTTCGACGTCTATTCAGACGTCGCAAACAACATCGTGGAAGGTAGGGTAAGCATTGGTGATCTACGACGTCTGTTGTAACACGTCGTTGAAGGGGCAGATATTCTTCGA
>JANITW010000008.1:54969769-54980467 GCA_027564335.1 Erythroxylum williamsii
ACATCTGTAGTTTTACAATTGGCTGATAGATCCTTTAGGCATCCAGTGGGTATCATTGAGGACATCTTGGTCCAGGTTAAAGGCTTAGTATTTCCTGCTGATTTTTATGTTCTTGAAATGTCTACTGAAGTTGTGCAGGACACTTCATTGATTCTCGGATGACCCTTTTTGCGGACTGCAAGCACCATTATCAGTATGAAGGAAGGTAAGATAACCATGGAGGTAGGTGATCAGCAGGTTAGCTTCAACATGTATGAAGTAATGAAACACCCCCATGAGGATTATTCTCCGCTTGGAGTAAATATGTTTGATACGGTTATTGATAATGCATGTAGTGATTTTGCACAAACCTTAACATCGTCTACTGACAATCTCCTTGGAGAATATTGTCTTGCTGCTGCCTGTGTAGGAGAGCCTTTGAGTAGGGGATTGGACATGGATCTACCCAAGAGCCAAGCTGCTGGGATGAAGCTTGGATATCAGCCTGATGACCATCCCGAGTTTCAGGACCCACCGTGAGACCAGGTTGTTTCTCTTCCTGCATTCTCAATATATTCATGCACCCTGCTTGGAAGTGATGTGAACTTTTGAGGAAGCTATCTCGAAAGGCCTAATGATATTACAAAGGAGGTTAAGTTAATCAATGTGTAAAGTTATGACAATTCCTTCTTCTATACAACAATTCCTTTTTGGAAAATTTCCACTAGGCCAACTATAATATCCTATTTTTCGGAACATGCTTAGGGTTCAGCCCTAGATCAAGCATTGCATATACATGCATAACATTAGCATTCATACACAAATTGATATTTGTATACATTACAAGTAAGGATATGCACTCATTTGACATGTCCCAGGGTATGAAAAATGTTAAGTGATTATGATGTGAATTGTGTTTTCGTATGTCTTGAATTTTGGTATGATTGGATTTTAGTTAGTAAATTGGAATTAAATGTTATGGATTAGGAAATTGATGGATTAAAATGCACATTTGGGCTAGGAAAAATGACAAATGGTAGGATAAATTGACACATGAAAAATTAGGGTGATTAAGCCTAACAAAAATTAAGTGACAATTGGCATAGTTAAATGTGTAATAAATGGACTAGTAAATAAATGACAAGTGGATCAATTCTTATGTGACATGAGGACCAATCTTGGAGTGATATGTGGACTGATTAAAGGGTGACAAGTGGCAGCATAATGAGTGGATTAGTGGCAGCATAATTGTTGAACAAATGGCTAGCATGCTTTAAGACGTATGTCTTTGTAATTTAATGACACCTAGCTAGCTTATTGATGTGGTAAATTCCATCACCCAAGTTTCTGCTTCCTTTCCTATTTCTTTCAACGAAATTGCTCCAGCTTTTCCTCTAAAATTTGCTTGAACCCTAGCCAATTTGTTGCATGAAAATTCACCAAATTCCTAAGAAAACTAGCTGAATGTCATCTTCATTTTTGCTATCTAAAAATCACCTTGCTTTCACCATAAGTTTGTGTTGATTTTGCTTACTTGGAGACTAGGTTTAATCTTTTTTTTTTTTGTTGAATTGGAAGCCAAATAGGTAAGTAACAATTTGAGTTTTATGGCATGTTAAATGGTATAGGAATGATGCTTGAACTGGAATGAAATGCATGAGATATTGGTGATGATATGTGCCGGAAAAATGATCCTTGTATGATAATTTTTTGTTTCGTTTTGTTGTGTGGAAGATATTGATTTGTATTTTACCTAATGAATGATTTTTGAATTGGTTTTGGACATGAAATTGATGTAGAATTGAGGCATGAATAAGCGGATTTGAAGGTGAATTGATGAACTATAGTGAAGGGGCGTTGAAGGTATAAGACGTGAGTTAATTGTAATGGTTTCACTGAATAGATGTCGGTATTTTGGCCATAACTTGGCTTGTAGATATCCAAATGCGGTGATTTTAATTGTAGATTAAACTAAATACATATTTATAAAATTTTCGTGAAGGAATATAATTTTATTTCTTAAATTAAAGATTTTGAAATTTGGTTTGAAAATGAGTTTTGGATTCTGTCACTGTTTGAGAACAATTTGTAGTATTTTGGGTTTATCTCTAGGAATAGTGAACCAAATCGTATGAACTTTAGTTTATTAGAAACTTAAAATATGTAGGAACATTGATTTAGAAGAACATATTACTTAGAAACCTCATTTTCTATGTCATAACGGCCATACAAAACTGACCCGAAATTTGTCTTGATAAAATTTGAAAAAACTAATGAAGGAATTAGATGGGGACTTTTGGATAATGCATCCCACGATCGTGGGAAGCCATGGACGATTGTGGAAATGGCATGGTAGTAAAGAAAATGTTTCTTTGTGTGATTTTTGAACCAATTAAGGATAAGACGCTTAACTATGATGCATTTGGACTTCATTAAGGTTTAAAATGAACATAATTTGATTGATAATTGATGTTATACTTTAAGGAAAAGAATGTTGGATAACAATGCATCTAAGTTTGGAATGAAGGAGTGTTAAAGGAATGAAGATATTCATATGAATGTAAATGTATTCGAAAGGATAATAATAATGCATTAAGAATGAATGAATGAGAATTGCGAATAATGTGAAATATTTGTAATGCTAGAAAAGAGTTAGTAAATGTATGGTTAATGATGGATCATGATCAAGTCTACTTAAGGTATTAACCTAAATGCAAACAAGATATATGCAAATGACAACATGTGAATGATTATGAATTATGATTAGGGAAACATGCCCAGAATAGTCATTGGCCATGCATTGAACATGACACATATGTGTATGTGTATAAGTGAATATGTATTTGATTGATCGACTTTGTAATATAAATTATGTGTGTATTGTATGAAGTATAGACACTCAAATCAAATACCATCATCAAGACATTGTCAGTCCATCCAAGCAATAGCTTATACTGGACTATATTGTGAGTTAACCTAGTTATGTAAACTCAAATATTTATGCTTTTTTTTAATTATATGTATAGAGGGTAATATAGATGTGAGATTTTGATTAGTAATGTGTTTTATTCAAATTTTGTTGATTAAACTTAATTCCTTTATATTTAATTTATATTGATATAATTATGATATTACTAATTTTGGACAGTTGATTATCTGAGGAGTTCGATATTTGGGATTGTATTGAGAGTGTTTGTGATTTGAATATCAGTAAGGAAATTGAATGCTCAACTATTTATTGAATTCTGGACTTAGATCGGATGAACTGTGAAAATTGAATGTGCTTATTGACTAAAAGTGGCTGATGATATATTATGTGAACTGTTATACTCTATTACAAGATGCATGTTCACATAAAGGGGTTGTTAATGGAGTAGTCGACGTGAAAAGAGATTTAAGCTTAGTTATGCGCATCAGATCCTCAGGCTCAACATTTAATGAGCTCGAGATCTACAACAAATGTGGGACAGTATTGAAAAGAACCTGGTATCCATAACGAATACGAGATAGTAAAATAAGCACTTGGTCACAACAAAGTTAAAATGGAATGAGTTTTATATGCATCTACATTTGTACATTTATGATTATGAATTATCTGATTAAGAATCCATTATGAAATTGTGATGATAAAGTGATATGCTACATTTGAGTAATTGATGTTAATGTGATTGATTGGGATATATAAGATCTGAAAGAGTATATGAAATGTGTGACATTCATTACATCTTATTGAGATGAGGAATGTTGTAAATTTGGTTATATGTGACATATTTATGTATTTGATGTGAGTCCATCGATGATGGTTAGCTCACTGAGTTCACAAACTCATCAAAATTATAATGTGGCTTTTCAGGTATGAGAGAGAAGATTTAGTTCCTAAGTTACTCTAGAAGAACAATTTTGGATTAAGAAATGGCTCAACGGTCTGCTAACTAACATTTAAGGAATAATAGACTATTTTATATAGAATTTTGTATAAAAGCTTTTAAACTTTCAAATGTTTTGGTATGTAAATATTTGTTTTAATGACTACGGTGTAAATCATGTTTGCAATGAAATGAAGATTAGTAGTTGTTTTTAAGTATTTTGTTATTCTTTATGATGCCAAATAAGAGAACATAGCTGCTCTAACATACCATTATTATAAGATATTTACTTAAATGACCTCTAGATGTTATGATATATACTTTATCGTAGTGGCGTATTACAACAACCTTTTTTTAAAAAGAAAATGAGTAGTTGGTTTGCTCCTAAGATGAACTATTGCTAGAATCATTGAAAATTTCACAAACAATTTGGGCACTATCTCTAAAGGTTACTCTTCTATGCATTTGTTTAATTCCTTCATCATAGGGCAAATTACTAACACTGAAGTAAGAGGTTTGTTTTTACCCTTCAATGTTGGAGATACGGAGAATATTATCTTTTATCTCAAACTAAATGGAGCACCTATCCCTAGTGATTTTATTGCTTACGTCTTTAAAAGAATTGGAATCATACTAAACACATAGTGATAAAGGTTATTATTGATTAGTTTAATAAATGTAAAATGTTGAAAAGGAACTTAACAAGACTTTCATCAGTCTTATCCCAAAGTCTCCTAATCCTAGTTCTCTGAGGGATTTTAGAATTATCTCATATTGCAACAAAATTTACAAAATCATTATAAAACTTTTAGCCTCAAAACTTAAGATTATTTTGAAAGCTCATATCAATCCATCTCAAGGGACTTTTATCAAAGGGAGGAAATTTGAGGACAACATTCTTCTAGCTTAAAATTTTTTAAAATTTACAGTTAGAAACACTGTTTCAAGAGCTATGCAATTAAGGCTAATTTTCACAAAGAGTTTGACTCCATTGATTGGAGTTCGTCATTGAAAACCTTACTAGCAGTTGGTTTTCCTCAAATTTTCATTGATTAGATAGAGCAATGTATCACTTCAATCTCCTATAGAATTTTGGAAATAGTGAGCCACCATAACTTTTTGAAGGTGCGAAAGTAATGAGGAAAAGAGATTCCTTATCTCCATACTTGTTTACACCGTGTATTGAGGTTCTTATTATACTTATTAGTCATGATAACCTAGGTTATAGAGGGTTTGAAGTACTATTGGGCCCTGCTTGAATCCGAGTTCCAACTCTTGCTTTGATACCATATCTGTTGGACCTCAAACCTTCTGATTTCGAAGCCCAACATTCAGAACCATAAGACTTAAGCATGTGTATTATCTTATAGGGTTATTTCCATAAACCCTTATTTGGCATCATCCCACGAGGGTGGCGTGCCCATGACAATTAAACCTTAAAAAAGCTTATTACTTCCTCAAGTATCCCTAAATTCAACTCAACCATCTATACGCAAATTCATATTTCCACTCAATAGCATCCATATACAATTCCTTAACATCAAAAGATAAGAGTTTTACGAACTTTAGTGGCATTTCTAAGCCACATTACATCATCAATATCAAAATCTTAAAATACAAAAGATCCAAAACCCAAAAATTCTCGAAATACATTTAAAGCCTTGTTTTACATAAATTACTCCAAAATAACGCAAAACATGCAAATTCGGAGTAATGTCTTTACTTTCTTTCACTCGGTCACTTGCTCATCACCTGAATAGGGGAAGAAGAGTGGGGGGTGAGCTTGAAAGGTCATGGGTAATAGGTTTATAAAGAAGAATAAGCAAAACTGTTGAAATGTTCATTTATCGTATAAAGATCATAATGAATTCATAAAATGCTTCATTCTCAAATTCTCAGTCAAATTTACAATTCTAACTCAACTCATAGTTAAAATATCATCAATTCAGCATAGCATATCCATTTAACCATCAGTACATAACACTCAATTTATGCAACATACTCAACAATTCAAAGATACAATGCACAAACAAATGGCTCAAGGGTTCCATGGAAACAAAATGGTGAAACCGAAGTTTACACCATGAACAAAATGAGTCCTTTTTGGAGCTCATATGCCACAAGCGGGCAGCCGGGAGAAAGCTCTTGTCAACGTGCATGTAACGAAAAGAATGGTTCCACTCTTGTCCAAACAGAAGCAAATAATCATGCTCAAATCATTTTATTAAATGCTTATACTTTTGAGCTTTTCTATCTTTTCATTCATACAGAATGCCAAGACATGTTTCATTGGCATAACTTGATCTTAATTCATAAATCTCAATGCATTTTCAATAATCACAATAATTCAATATCAAGCAAGTTAAAGTACAATACACATGCATTTTTCCACATTCACAACAATTCAAATCCAATCAATTAATCATATACACACATAAGCAAATTATTTAAATAGTTGAAAAGCAATATATGAAGTAATTGAAATCATTTTGTTATCTTGATTTGGAAAAAATTTAATGGCTCATTATTCAGTTATAAACATGAAACCCACCTTGATTTCCTTGCTTATAGCCTTGCTAAAAAATGCCTCTCTTCTTATACCTCTTGCTTCTATTGATCCCTTTATACAAAAACAAAATTCCACTTAATAGGGTTTTCAATTGAAAATTCCTCAAAGCACAATCACTAAAATTGGTTTTGACATACTTAAACCCAAGCATTTCTAAACTCCATGAACTAGAATCCTTCCAAAAATCCAAAAGCTTCAAAATGATCTTAACTTGATTCTTCACCAAATGAAGAAATATTTAGCTCCAATGGAAGCTCTTTTCTTCCTCTTCCTTTTTCTCCTCTTGAACAACTTCAACATCTTTCTTAAAGACTAAGAAGAATTAAACCCTAGCTCAACTCTCTTCTTTTCTCTCAAACCACTAAACTCTCTTTCTCTTTCTTACTCATTTTTGTTATTCTCTTCTACTTATCCTTCCATTCACGTTTTTTGTCTTCATTTATAGGTAAGATAACACTTCTTCTTCCAATTATGCCCTTAATGATTGAGAATTGTCCCATTTGCCCTTCTATTTATGCCTTATGTCTTTTATACTTAAGTGTCTTGTTAATAGTACCTTTGAACATTCTAACCTAACACTTTCTTCCAGAAAAATGTTCCTCACTATCTTATGTTCCTGATGCCACCAAAATCGTTAGATTTGGTTCAGTGATTCAAAAGATACACTACAAACATTTTTGGACTGCTCTTGTCCCAAACAAAGTACTATACACTACTTCCGTCTAAACTTTAAACATATTAGAGACTGAATTAGATTCCAAGTGCTTCATACCATTCGTAGCTCCATGTCTCTAGTTTACCACAAATCAAAAATCATCTCATTTGGAACTCTACAGATCAAGATATCATCAAAATACTGAAGTATGTTCAGTAGAACAACATCAGATCATGCTATTGAAGAATACACTCACTGTACCCGTTCCCCTTTTACACTCAATCTTTCTCAATTTGATTCAGAGGGCTATTAGTTTTGGTAGATATGTATAGAAATGTCTTACAAGTCCAATGGTTCAAGAATCAAGTCGTTTGCGTGTCTATAGAAGGAGTTATAATCAAAAGAATCCAATCTGTTCTTGTCCTCAATCATACTGAACTTGTTTCAGGAAAATAGCTATAACTTTCTCTAGAAATTTCAGATTAAGGCATTCTTTAGATGGTTCGAAAGAGGACTTCAAGAGCTACAACTTTCATGAAGACCTCAAACACAAATTCTCTCTTTTTCATCTTCTTCCCTCTGAATTTTGTATCTTCTTACTTTGCTTCGTCTTACTTTTGCTTCGTCTTACTTTGCTTCGTCTTACTTTTGCTTCATCTTACTTTTACTTCGTCTTACTTTTGCCTCATCTTACTTTTTCATCTCCATATATAAAGATCATAACTTTCGAATCAGATGTCTAAAAATTCCATACTATATACCGTTAGAAAGATAAAAGAAAGATCTACAACTCTCAAGAAGGTAACTTTGCCAAAATCTATCTATATTAATCCAGATTTTCTCCCAAAGTCAAAGTACGAATTTTACATTCAGCTCCTAATGTACTAGACCTAGTTCTCACTTCATGACAAATTTTGATACTCTTAGAGACAGAATTGAAATTTGATATCTTCATAAGAAATGTAGCCATATGTTTCTAGTTTAATCCAAACAAAGAATATTATCATTTGGATAACTAGAGAAAAAGTTATGGCTAACAAACTGAAGTATACTCAGTAAACGTTTTCCAGATCACTTCCAATTTTGTTTTCAAATCTTTCCTTGTCACAACTCATACCAAGATCAACCTCTCTACTCCCTCGACTTCTCATTTCCAATAAAAACACATTTAAAAACAATCATACCTGGAAGTTGTCAATGAATGCATGTACACTTATTTTTATGCAAAGATTCAATATTTATGTGCATATATGTTAACATTATGCATGAGCAAGAAAATGCATTTCCTTAATCTCTCTTTGAGCTTACATGTACTGAAATTTCGGGTCCTACCCTTAGTATGGAAAAAGGGATGTTAGAAGTACCCTAACTACAAGCTATATTTTTTAGTCCAAGTGGTATCAAAGCTCCAGGTATAGGCCTGGTGCAAGTTAGTTATAGAGGGTTCGAAGTACCTAAACTACAAGCTATAGCTTTCGGTCCAAATTGAAATTGAGAATTTATAGTTTGTCCTTTACTGATGCTTTCCACTTCTCACAAAAGCTAATATAAATTCTATTATTGCTCTAACAATAACTATTAAAACCTTTAAAGATTTGTCTAGTTTTTCAATTAATAAGGATAAAATTCAAGTATTTGTTTCAATAGGAGCAAACCTTCTTGCTAGTTGGCTCTGTAGCCTGACAGGCCTCAAAAGTTCTAAAAGACAATTAATAGAGACTTAATCAAAGGATCTGGTATGACTTAATGGAGATTGCTTCTAATTATAAACCTAACTTCAATAAAGAGGATTCCATTTAATATATGAGGTAATTCTTTGGCTACTTCTCCAAAAAATCATTTAAACAACTACTTAGTACCAAAACCCAAAAAGTTCATTAGCAAAATGGTGTGGTATAAGCAGGCAACCTCAAAGGTTTCTTCCATCTTTTAGCTTATTATTAGAGGAGACTAACCACGATGGATAAACTATTTGGCAATTCCAGCATTACCAATTGTCACACTCCTTGCAGATAAGAGCTTGAGTTTATAAACCACCTATTATTTCTATTTTTTCCAAAATTGAATTGGCCTAACATCATTTATTAGATCAGTCAAAAGCAATGGAGATGCAAAAGTTATTCCCTTATATTTAGAATATCATTTGAGAAAATGGTTTTCTGAATATGAAGGGAAATAAACTAGAGGATTTTCCAAGCCAATGCTACTCAAAAAATAACAAATTCTACTATATCTGAATTGCTTAAATTGTAATGCATCAATTCCATCTTCATTGTAACAACAACATAATGACAAATTGTGACATTTTAATGCTATAATTATGCTTGCCAGAAATAGTGTATTGCACATAAGAAAGGTCCCTAAAAGTTACCAAATTATATCTTCTGAGTATATTAACACCAGATCCTACACTTCAGGTGCATTTAATGAACACTAGTTGCATAAAAGGAACTCTACTCCCATGTTATGAAGAAGCAAAGTCATAAACCAAGATTCAAGTTGTTTTCTTATTCTAATTACCTAGCTTTTGAAGTTTTCATCATTAATACTTATTTGGCTAGTTAGTTTCTTATGCTTACAACTATTTTATTATTGTAACTCTTGCAACAACTCCAATTACTTAATCAATTATTTATTTTATCAAAAAACTTCATATTATGACTAATGGTTCTGCCTGATTCTGGTGACGCAGGACGCTATTGTTTAGATCCATGATATTGGTTGTCTTTAGCAAGAGAATACCTGCAAAACAGCACAAGGGACGCCAGGGGTTGATAGCCTGCAGGCCCCTCCGACGCTCAAGTTAGTCTTTTGGTGAGGGTTTTGGTGGCTGTAAGCAAAGAATGTCAGGGTTTTAATGTCATACTTGTATCATGGCAAAGTAGTGCCTTATATATGGAATAGATGCTAGGTTTAGGTCTTTATGTATGCATGGGAGGTTTCTGCGAATGGGTCATGGATGCGTGGACCTGGGCCTGGGCCTAGGACAACCGACCTAACCATAAGCCCCCTACTCTTCGAGTCAGACCTAAGAGAAGGGTTGAAGTAGTACATACGGATCGTATAACGTGTCTCCAAGGCAGCTCGTGCTAGGCCCGATCGATCGATTATCGTGATCTGATCGATTGATCAGATGTAATGACATGGTAGACCGATCGAAGGTAATGGCAAAACCGATCGATCGGTTATAGCGATATGGCAAGTTGACCGGTGCAACAATGAGGTCAATCGGGTGAGTGAATGGTAGGGCCGATCGATTGGACGTCAAGGCTTAAATGAAACACTAGGTGTAATCATTATTGACGGTTCGCACCCTCTAATAGACTGTCACGTATATCCTTTTGACTGCTGTGCAGTTGTCAGGAGCGTCCTTTTAACTGCTGCGCCGTTCCGTATTTCTAATAACCCTAATTCACCTCAGCTTAGATTCTTCCATGTGTCTGAGTTCGGCTCAGATTTTCTCCATGCGTTAAGCATTGGTTGGAACGTCCATTAGACCGATCTTCTATAAATACTCAGGATCGACAAACTACAGATTTTCTTCACGCTTGTTTTGTTCTCCGGCTTTCATTCTGTTTTCATTTGCACCTTCTTGCGTACAGTCTCCGGAGTTTTCTTTCAATCGCCGT
>JANITW010000008.1:55011775-55022000 GCA_027564335.1 Erythroxylum williamsii
CTGGTTAAGCCATAGGTGTAAGGCTGATCGATCGGCCCATGAGGCTGGATGTGGGCCCAATGTTACCGACCCATCCAGGATGTATTACTATATTAGAACTTACAATTTTTTAACTGATTTTCTTTTCTAATTATCTATCAACTCAGCAATTCAACTTATCTCTAAAAGTCATTAAACGTAAGAGTTATAAAGCGAATATGATTTATTCTTTTTTTTATTACTGTATCAACTTTATATTATTTTGACCCTACAATAACGAATCATTCTCACATTTTTCTATATTGTTGATGCATGAAAGTTACATAATTTAACAATATGAAATTAACCATAACACCAACTATTTTTATTTATCTTTTCCTAAAATTACATGAAAACTATTAATTAAACATAAACATTACGGTAAAACCTTGACATAGAAACATCAAATACTAATAAACTTGAAAATCTACACTCATCTAACAAACTAAACTATTTAAGAAGCAAAAAATTGCCACTTACAAATTAAACATTTCCACAAAACAAAACAATAAATTCGAAATCACATATCCATACACATAACACTTTATTAATTATCTAGACTCTTTTTTCTTCACTGACTCTCTTTGATTTTCTTCTCTTCTTCCTTTCTCTGCATCTCCTCTGTGTCTCCGAACGTCATAAACTGAGTGAACATTAATGCCTCTTCATCCCTCATTCACAAAACAATGTCATTAACATTCATACGAATTTCAAAATATAAAAACAAGTCAAATTAAATAAAATTAGCCACAACAATACCTCAATATTAAACTACAATTATACTCAACCAAAACTACAAACACAAATACCAAAAAAACAAATTATAATAACAACAATTATTTTCTCATTTAATAATTAAAGATGTCAAAGATAAATTCAATAAACACAACCTAAGATTTTAAAACTCATAATAATTCATGAAAAACTATTCTTTACATGCATAACCATAATTAACAAGTATGTCAACTGAAAGACCATTAACAAGTGTGATAGACACTCACTCCACTTTCCATTCTCTAGAGCATTCAAAGATCACAAATATTTGTTCATTATTCATTTCATGTAAAACATTAACCATAAGCTTTCTTACTAATCCAATCTTTACTACTAAATATCTAACATAAACATTAATTCGAAGGTCTTTATTTTGGTTGTAATGGGGCTAATTTAAAGGTAGGGAAAAAGATAAAACTAAGATTTAAACCATAGGACCATAGGACCAATTGAGCATTTAAAATGATACAAACCAATTAAATAACATTAAAAAAATTCTTTTCAATTACAAACTTAATCTTACCAATCTCCCTTACTTTTCCCTTCTCCCTTTTCTTTTCATTTTGTTTTTTTTCCCTTTTTTCTTTTTTTTTCATTTCTTTTTCTGCTTCTCTTTCTTTTCTTTTTTTCTTTTTCTCTTTTTTCTTGATATGATTTGTTTTTTTTTCAATATACAACAACATAAATTCAAAAAGGAAAAAATGTAATCAACAAATGCAAGTTATAACCTAACTATATATTATACTTTCCACGCAACCAATTATACCTTTTAAATGCTCAACTTGCCCTATGGCTAATGTAATCAAAAGAGATAAACAATCAAGGCTAAGGCTCATATTTTGAGTTTTAACCAAAAAAAGGTTTCATCTTGGCTTTCTAAGGGGGCTCACTAAGGATAATATCATGGTAGATTTTAAGCTGTCAAGATAAATCCTAAATGCCTACATCACTTCAATGTTTGCATGAGATTATGTAATCTCGACAAGTATTTGCCAGCAAGTTTTAGATTTGCTTAACCATGAAAGAATACTCTCAGCAATGAATACTTTTAACTGGTATATAATATCTTAGAAAGGCTCAAATTCTTACCAAAAGAAGGTCAAATTTATCTATCACAACAAGTTAATACCCATTTAATTGAAATCCAAGACAATCGGTTTATGCATGCAAGTATATTAATTCACTCGTGTTATACATTTATAATCCCCGTCGAGTTCATTTAATAACCACACATCTTTAACTATTAAACAAGAAAACAATCATATAATGTACAAATATACAATGTCAACATTATAAGAAATTACTTAAAGGATCTAAGATGCAAACAACATTAATCAAGACAAATAATAAAACTAAAAAAAATTAATTACAAACGATCAAAATAATAAAAAGAAAAGGATAGAAATGCAATATTAAGATGAAGGTAGACGCTGTCTCGAACGAGGATTTAAATTTGCTAAGAAATTCCTTATCTCTGTTATGCTAGCCTCAATCTTGTCGAATCTATCATTCGTTCGCCATTCATATACAATTAATTGATTGAGCAATGATTGATATTCAACAGAATTAGGTGCAATGTTCCAACGCATAGCTTCGAGTGGCAAAACGTCGTCCCCTTGTGTACCCTCACCTACTTCAATCCGACTACACTTGCTAATTGAAGCTTCTGCTGCGTCGTCATTAAAAAGAACATAACAATCACCTTGTAGCCTAACAATCTTCATAGACACCAATGACTACAAGTCTAAACTAGAGTTCCCTGAAATTAACTACATAATTGTTCTCTAAGTTAGTAAACCAAGATGCTCTACAATTTGAGTCACTAATGCTCCAACTACTATTTTCTTGGCCATAACTTTAGTACATCCATTAGATGTATACTTAACTATATACCATCATTAAAGTGTTTACCGTGCACCATATACTACAATACAAACAATTCTGCTGTAGAGATTGCACCTTGACTATCTCCTCTACCAATATCGTAAAAGTTAAAAACTTATGAAGGTAACGAAAGCTGGGGTACACTAAAGCAGACGATTTAGACTTACTTGGAAAAAAATATTTTTGAATTAATAATTTCATTCGAAAATTCTGTAGGCCTAATTCATCATGGTAACCATATAAATCACTATATGAAAATCCAAATATCCTATTCAGTACATCTAAAGTAATGACATATGGCATATTTATTAATCTAAATGTCATATTAATCACAATGCCATCTTGGTTCAAGTTCACTTGTAAAGTAGTCAAAAATTCTAAAGTGAATTCAACATATGAATTTTTTTTAAATTCAACAAATTTGTCCTATCCTATGTTATGTAACAATTCATTCACTCGGTCTGCTATTCCTAATTCAATAATAGCTCCATGATTGATAAATTTGTTTGACATAATCAGATAATCTTTTAAAGTTGCATACCTTAACCGGCTCTCACAAGTGTCAAATTGAAGACAAGGATAACCAAAAATAAGCATGTCATCCGATTGAGAAGGCGAAGATGTCGACAATCTCACACAAGGAAACACCTAAGTAGCAATCAATAATGAAAATAATTTGGTAAATCTTACACCAAACAAAACACTTTATTACTTGATTAGGTTTGGAGCAGTTAAAAAAATGGAAAACATGATATCCTATGGTAATATGAGTCCAAAATGGTCATACAAAGAACAAACATTGGGATTATTTTCTAACAAACACATGGCGCAATTCTAATAGTATTGAGAAAATCACAATTGAAAAATCCATTTATTTAAAATTATATGTTTAACAATATACACAATTTCTATATACTTTTTAACTTTTTGATAGGCCATATTTAAGTATCAACAAAAGTTAGCCCTATCCATATGATAAAGTATACCTAATCACTCATCTGAGACCTATAGAATGGAGTTATACTTTGCATGCTCTTAAAAAATGTAATCCAAGATGCATGAAGCAACAATTTTTAAAGTTAACTAATTATAAAAAATTAATTCAAATCAATAAATCCAAATTTATAATTTAAATTTAAATTTCAACTTAAATATGCATGCTTTAATAAATAATTATGAAGTAAATGATTAAAAGAAAGAAGATAGTTAAAGAAAAAAAATAATTCCTCCTCATAAACCCATATTATACCTTATCTAATTGAAAGCAATCTCTCTACAAATGCGACAAACTAACCAAAAAAAATAGTTTTAAGGAAAGTCAGCATGTATGTCGCCAACAACGAATCGTAAACGACGTGTTAGAGCAGATATTGGAGAAACTAAGGCCACAATTACAAAAGAAGGCAGTGGCAGACGAGAGGAAGTTGTGGGATTGAAGAACAAATTTAAGGTCGAAGAAGAAGCTACAATGGGTGTGATATCTGCTTGTGCGGCTCAATTGAATTAGGGGTTTCAACACCAGTGACTTTTTTATTTTAATTAATAATTAACTTTAAATTTTCTAGTTACAGTTGTGACTTTACTAACTTTCCAAATTTTATTTTATTTTTTATTCCTAATTTTATTCATTCATTTTAAATATTCTATCTCTTATATTTCAACTTATTTTCTCCCTAAAAATTTTATCCTCCTTCATAAATTTTACACTTTTCAATTCCTTCCTTACTATACATTTCCAAATTTGTTATAACATTCATTCTAAATGTTTTAACTTTTTTTCTTTTACCTCTTTCACAAAATTTTATCCATAATCACCCAATTCTATTTTTTCCCACAAAATTTTAAATTATATAATATTTATCTATACATTAGCTTTAGATAATATAACATATTTATCGATACTCCCTAATTTAGAATTAACTGGACATTATATTTATTTAAATTATCCTGGTCTTTTAAAAAGAGTGTTCGTGAGGCTCTGCGTACTAGAATTGGTCCACATTGCAAGTGAGTCAGAGAGGAGGAAATAACTGGAGCTCAAGAACCCAAAAAATGCCACCATTTATGAGGATTGCTACCTCGACAAATCGCACAGCTAACATATACATCAACAACCTCTGTCATAAGTCAGACATTCTTTATTTTTGCTTACCGTTTGTCACTTTCATTTCATATCAAAATTCATCTTCAATTCAAAACGCATTACTAGATCGTTTCTACCCACATGCACATGCAGCACATAAGAAGAGAAAAACAGAAAAAGAAAACAAGAAACTTCAATTGCCACTGCCAGAGCCTTTCTGCTTCTCTGTAGCCACAAGGAAACATAGCTATCAAGCATGGATACTAGCAGCAAAAGGAAAGCCAACCCCCAATGCACATTTTCCCACAAGTTGCGACCTGCTGGCTCACATTCTCTCTACCAACACCTTAGCAGGTCTGAGGTCCCCATCCGAAATTTTCTCATTCCGTTGTGTCTTCTTCGCTCCCAGATTTCGATTTCTTCAGTAGCCAGCCTCCATCGATCCATTGCTTGAAGTGGACGTGTCAATACTTTTAGTAAAACTATCGAGTGTCGACAGATTAGCCTTACAGGTACCTTTTTGAGTAAAGCTTCTTTCCCTTTTCTTATTAGCCATAAATAGTCCTACCAACCCACATGTTCCATTGCTGCATCACGAATCATTTTCCAATCATTGTGCGCCAAATTCTCTATACATATGGGTTGCTGGTCTAATTTAAGATTCATTTTGGTTTTTGTCATTGCTCTGGTGCTGTTCTTTTCCTTATACTACCATTGAATGTTAGTAGAGAAAAGGGTTTTCAATTTCCTGTACCACAAACTCGTTAGCTCACGCATTCTTCTATTATCAAAACCCTCTTTTAACTCTTTTCCAGATGGTACGAGCCTTTCTATATGTTTTGAACGGGGACAAGCAAGCTATGTTCCAAGTTTGGAGAGAAAAGAACAAAAATGGATCGCTCAAATTGCACAGAGAAGTGGACGCTAAACTACAGAAACAAAGCTTGTATACATGTTACTGTTAGGCTGGTAGGGTGCGGTCGTTTGTCTTTGCATAGCTAATGAGAACATATTAATTGCATTAATTTATCTGATTTGGTTGATAATGCAATGCAATAAAAATTCATGTACCTAAATCTCCATCACTTTTTTTGTCCTTCTTACGTGCCAAAGGCAGATTAACAATATCTAATCAACATAAATGTGTGCAGGAATCATGTGGTTTCTATATTAATTCAAGTAGTGTCATTTCGCATTTTCATTTTCTTTAGTGTTTTGCTTGTACCTCCTTCCATATTTATATGCATATTAAATTACAAGTTTGATTAATGAAATTAATTATTTAATCAAAGTCTTTGATTGATACACACAAAAATATTGTCTTTGCGTACAAAATTACGTGAAAACTGGATATGGATATACCTGCAGTGTTAAATTATGTAGAAGTTAACCTAATGTTAAGCAATCACATCACGTATAAGAGATGAGATTGTGATAATGTAATTGATATTAAGTTTAGATTGGATGTACCTTTTGGATTTTAAGTTGACCAACAAAAATTGACTACAACAATTAAAGTATAGATCGCTAGAGGGGAATTATATAAACGTTTGTTACTTATTAGTCGAACAATCGCCAGAAGATGAGAAGTACAAGGCACATCGACCCTTTTTTTTTAAGCGAAGGATTTTATTTTTTTTGGTTAGCTCACGAGGTATTTTAAGAGGGTCCTAATAATTATAGAGAGGTTCCTTTAAATCATCCACTTTCAGACTAATCTTTGCTCGTATCGGGTTAGTCCATAAAGGGTAAAGTGTTGGCCAAACGAATTTCTCCATTCTCAGAACTCGAATTTGAGACTTTTAGTTAAAGGATGAGAGTGTTGAACCACTCACGTAACCTATTTAGTTAACGAAGGATTTCGATTCATATCAAAGTTAGAGGAGAATTAAGTATGTACAATCTGAAACGAAGATAAGGCCGTGATTTATTTCAAACTAAATGACGAAACATTTTGTTTTGGCCAACCAGTTGTTTAATATTTGTATTCTTTTGGTGCAAGAAACAGCCAAAAGTTGATCGTCACAAGCAATTGAGGCAACTTTTCTTGTTATATATATGTATATTTAATTGCCTATCTTCCATGATTCTTTTTGGCTTTTCTATTCTGTATTGTGCTTTCAAACCTGAGCCTTTTTATCGATTTTCAGGCTAAAAAGTCTTTCAAAAGCCGTAGGTTTGTCAACTTTAGGTTTCGCCTCTCGTCAATGGTTTTTGATAAAAGCAGCAAAAGAAAAGTTGTTCGGACTAGGTATACTGCCGAATCCTGCTTTCACCCATCATCTCAAGCACAGTTCTCTGACAATCCAAGGACAGGCTAAGAGCCAATATTATTCACATCAGCCTTCACAATCCCACAAAAACATAAAGCAATGTTAACTTTCATTGTTCTAATTACAAGTCAGGTAACTTGAATAGGTGTAATATTGCATATGAAATATCACGTTAAAACTAATCTTCACTTAAATCGGATAGATTTATTAAAGAAGACAAAGCTTTAATTTCAAACAAGAACGAATTGAATTTATTTTAAAAACAATAATTGAAGAAAAGACAATCCAGGAAAAAGTGGGCATAATCCATTAATTGAATCAAAGGTTAGATTTCATCTAAAACTACAGATTACAGAACTAGACAATAACATAATAAACCTAAAACCAGTTTTTGTTTTTTTTCTCATCTTCCACTAAGAAAAGTTAGAGAACAATGTCTCCCAAATATCGGTAAAAACCTCAACGATAATCTTATGATGATGATATGAGTTCAAAGACAAGAAGCACTGCAAGAGATGCTCGAGATCCTTAGATGCAAATATCTGTTTCTCAACAATCATCTCCAACATTGATGTCCTGAAATCGTTGTACGGGTCGCTCGACCTCTTTACCACCGCAAAGCTGCCCTTGACTTTGCCATCTAATGGCACGGCCGCCATTTTTCCTGAACTACTCTTAGAAGAAGCAGCTCGTCTCCGCCGAGAACTACTGTTCTGTTTTCTGCGAGAACGGCATCGATGAGATATAGATGAGTCTGAGGAGAGACTTCTCGATGAAAAGAAAGCATCTGACTCGTCTTCTCTTGGATCCGCGTCGTCTTCGCTGCTAAACCAGTAGCTGTTTTCAAAATATTTGCTATCATGAGAAGAAGAGCTAAGGAGATTCCTGTCTGATCTCATGTAAGAACTCTTGTTGTTCTTGTTCCTATTCTTCTTCTTCTTCTTATTCGTTTTCCTCTCTTTGCGTCTGATGGAAAACTTCCTTGCTTCCTTTAAGCTATAACCTTCATAGAACGGGTTAAAAGGAGCCATAGGAGAAACAGGAGGGCATGCGTGTCCCTTTTTATTGCCGGGTTTAAACACAGAAGGATATAGACCCGATAGTTTTGGCCTTGAGACGATAGAGCTGCTAATGACTTGGGTGGTTGTTTTAGGGCAGTTTGGTCTGCAAATAGAAGGAAAAGGACGAGCTTTGGAGGGCAAAGTCTCCATCATCGTCTGAAATCGTTGGCTTTGGGTTGGACTTGGGATGCTTTGAGGGATAAAGACAGCCTTCTCGATCACGTCCGATAAATTTCTCGTTCGACATGACCCGAAAGAACTACGAAACATGCGAGAGATTCGCATTTTGAACCGATTTTGATCCATTAGAGAGGTAGATAGAGGTGGTGGAGGATCTTGCAGAAGGTGGAATTGTCTTTAAGAGGAGAGAGATTGTGATATTTAGGAAGAGCATATAAAGCACTTGAGAAGGAGAAAGAGAAACAAAGAATATATATAAACACTTTCCACTTGTATATTTATAAATAAAAACAAAAAGAGAAAAAAAAAGGGTATGCTTTCGTCTTCTTCCTTTGTCTTCATTACTAGAAATCAACGGATTTAGGAGATGACTTTCAATCAAATAATTAATTAATTAACTATTATCTTCTTCTTTTTTTTCCCGCGCGATGTTTTAACGAGTCCCAATTATAAGAAAATATTTTTAAGTCATCCACATCCAAACTAATCTCAGTTCGAGTTGAGTAAGTCATTTGTAAAAAGTAAAGTTCTAACACTAAATTTTAAATGATTGTATACATGAAGAAGGTTCGAACCTACGATCTCACTCAAATCAGCAGAGTCCTTATGAACTCACCTGCACCTTGGAGTTTATTTCTCATGATAATAATTGGGGTTTTTAGTAACAAAGTTTTAAAACTTAACCGTTAAATCTTTAATTTGGTAGCATAGTTGAATTACAGAAAGCAGCAGCTCATCTTACATTCTTACTCAGTTTGATGCCTTTTTGACAGACGTACAAAAAAAAAAATGTTATTCTGTTTGAACTTTGAAGTAGCAATAGGAGAAAAATGGACGAAGTCAAAACATTCTGTTGTAGGATTGTGTTGCATCAGTGAACTACCTGCAGGTAAAGCCCTTCAATCCCATGCAGCTATCCGCTAAACGACTAAATGCCATCTGAAACGACAGATACGCGCGCGATATACGTGTCGGTGGCCCATACTTAATTTTGTAGTTGGTAAGGCATTTTGAAATTCAAATTAACATACTTAACAAATAAAACTCGGTACTTTTGGGACGTGAATCACACCGCAACAAATTATGAAGTAATCATCAATTCCTAGCTATAGTTAACGTATATCGTAACACAAGTTGTGGTTTTGATTATGTCCAAATATCCAATTCAGGGTCTTCTTGGCCTTTCTTGTGCTGTCTACTTCCTCTGTTTTGTTAGGGGTAACCACCTTGAGAATATGCTTGAAATTGAAAAGGACGTATGTGCTTTAAAAATTGAAATGGAAGATAGTTCCTAGACTTTTCCCCTGCTGCTTAACTTAGTTACTTAAAGTCTTGCCTACTTATATCAACTTCATATGGAACATTCCACTTTTATGCCATTGGGATGTTACTTATATCACGGAAGACCAAAAGAAAAGGGCACCAAAGATCCAATTTATTTTCCAGTTATAGTGTATACCAATTACAGATTGAGCTTAAGTTAAACATTCATTACAATTTCCAATTATATATCTGTTTCTTATTTCTGCATTTTAACTCACCGGAAAATAGGAAAGAAAGAAAACTATGAGACAACGAGAGGTGGATCAATTGGTCCAAATTTTTCACTTAAAACACTCTCCTAATAAGGAGGTTTTGAGTTTGAGTCACGTTAAAGGAGAAGAAATAAACATGTTTCTATTGATGATTCTCTAATTCCTGGGCAAAGTTTCTTGATCAGATTAATTATGGACGTTTTGTTTCCAGTGACAGTGTAGGAGTTGGAGCTACTAGGAAACCTGGGGACTGATAGAAACCTGATGCTGAGCAGGAGGAAGCCAGTGATCAATCATCAGCTGAACAATCAAGTATGTGAAGACTCCTTGTGCGTAGAAGTGTACAAGCTACGTAGGAATATGAGGGATCTTGGGGTTTTAAATTTACATTCTCTAAGTTCTTGGGGTGGGATCGTA
>JANITW010000008.1:55126235-55136564 GCA_027564335.1 Erythroxylum williamsii
CCCCTTAATCCCACAGTGATCACAAGTTCCCTGAAACCTCCTGCGAGAATTAGAAGAATAAAGTGCAGTAGGTTCAGCCAGTGTAACCAAAGACGATTGTTGGCGTTGAGCTTCATCCCGAAGAAGCATCGAATAGGCCTAATTTACTGAAGGTAAAGGTTGCATGAGAAGCACTGACTTCGTACGGCTGAGTAAGTCTCATTAAGACCCATAAGAAATTGAAACAAACGATGCTGCAAAAGATTCTGAGAATTCTTGCGAGACATAGCACAATCACAAGAGGTAAATGGAACATCATTAATTGTTTTAATTTTTATTTATTAATTGAATTTTCTTAATTGTAAGCTATTATATTCAATATTAATTAATGATGGCACGACATGCATCCAATCCAACCTGTCTCAATGTCAATCAATTTAGTCTAAACTAAGCATAATTTGTCCTGAATTCAAACTTCTTTTTTAACTTTAAGATTCAAATCGAACTAAGGTTTAGACTTCACAGCTCAGTCTGACCTAAAGCTAAGGTTTATAATTCGCTCCGCTTGACAAGCCACAACCCATCAAGTTTATGGCCTATAATGATATCAAACTTGTTGTTGTTGGAATTATAATTATGACACTTTTCTCTCATATGCTTGTCATTGTGCATCTACACCTTGAAAACATTCCTCTTGACACCAACGTCCTTATAAAAATCTTTAGCCATATTCTCATCATTTCCTCTCAACATTTTCCACTTTTTGCATCTTTGCTTTTGTTTTTCGATAAACTTTGTTCTTAATTGCTTGTTGCCATGTAAATTTATCACCATTGGATGGAAGCTAGTGTAGTAGTGGTTGTTTAACTAACAGAAGTTTCAGTTGACGTTTTGATGATACAAAACATAATTATTACTAATGACTTCATTATTTTGAGAAAAAGAAATATAAGAACAAAAATAAGGTCATAAACTAAATAAGATAGGCTATGAAGTTTATAGAGAGAAGTTAAAGTTTATAATTATTAAAATGAATATCAAACTAAGAACAAAAGAAGATCAAGACTTATTACGATCATTTTTTAGTTTGTAATAATAATTGTAATCTCACTTTGTTAATTTGGTGCTCCGAAAGACATAAACATTTTATTTCACTTCATTGTATGAGTTTTTACATTCATTAAGAGGGTTTTTAATATAAAAGTCTCTAGATCATTTAAACAAAGTTTGGAAAATATTTTGGGAAGTTTAATACATAATTTTGTTAATCAAGTTTGACCATTTAAAGGTGTTAAAATCATGTTGTTTGGGTAAGTGGGCAATCTATATATATTAGTGGTCAACTAATATAAGTTAAAGTTGTTAAATTTGATGTACCTTGAGTTTGCTATAACATTGGTTGATATATTCGTAGATCAATGTGTTATATTGGTTGACTAATATGCCTACTAGTTGGTTAGTGCGCTAATGACTAGTGAATCTGAAGCTTTTAATGCATATTGGTCGACTAGTGTATCACATTTAGATGTTGTAATGGCTAGTTTTTAGCTCCTACAACTAGTTAGGGTCCCAAAACACTATAAATAGGTATTTTTCATTGGTTTTAGCATCAATAAGGTTTTAAGTGTTGTATACACACATTTTAAATAATTTTTCAATCATTTAAGCATCATTGTATCATATTTGTGTGAGTGGGACATTTTAGAGTTACAAGTGATAAAATGAGAAAATTTGAGTTGTGACATTGAGAAGATTATAAGAAGGAATCCTCTTTACCTAGAAAAATCATGTAAAGGTTATTCAACCTTAGAAGAAGAATAATAATTGAATTTAAAGAAGATTTTTAGGAGTGGATGTAGGCAAGGATTATTTGTCGAACCACCATAAATCAGTTTGCATTCCCTCTTTCCTATCATATTTAAATTATTACTCAATTGTTTGATTAATTTATATTATGTACTTTTTCATCCTTATTTGTATTTATTATTATTAATTTTGTTAGAAAAATGGTTGAATTTTATAAATATCTAATTCACCCCCCTCTTAGGTGTCATTAGGGACTAACAGGTGGTATCATAATGGGTCTATTAGGCTAGCATTGCTAACAAAATCTTATAGAAAAAATTATAATGACATATTTAAGATTATAATCATCATCATTCAACCAAGTGGGACAAAGCATTAGTAGACTACCTTTCTTTGTTGGCAATGATTACATTTATTAAAGAATGAGAATGAGATTCCTTATAATGGTCGAAAGTGTAGACTTATGAAAGATAGTTTCAAATGGTTCCTTTATTCCCACAAAAATTGTATATAACAAAAAGATACCCAAATGAAAGAAAGAATGGGAACCACAAGATAGAGATTATTTTTCTTAAATAGTAGGGCCATACACATCCTTTTTATGAATTAGCAAGAAATAAATTCGATAGGGTCTCTATGTGTGAAACAACTCATGAAATTTGACATACTTTAGAAGTTATACATGAGGGAGCCAATTAATTAAAGGAGAGCAAAGTATGTATGCTAATACATCAATATAAATTGTTTATAATGAAGCATGATGAAAGCATATCTTCTATGTATAATGGATTTATTGATATTCTTGATGCTCTCAAAGGTGTTGGAAAGGCCTATACCAATGTTAAAATAGTAAGAAAGTTGCTTAGGTCACTTCCAAAAATGTGGAAGCTAAAGTGACAGTTATATAAGAAGCCAAGAATCTAACTACTCTACCATTGGAAGAACTTAGTGGATCTCTCCTTATATGTGAAATGAGGATCCAAGAGACACAAAAAGAATTGATGTTGTAAAACTCCGAATATTTCCTTTCACTGAATAAAAATTTTTATTTTCGATAAATAGTATTTTTTGATGAATAGTATTTTTGTGGGACTTAATCTCAGAATAAAAAAAATATCCAGAATAAGTTTTATAGTTAAATGATAATGAAATGGATCGAAAATAAGTCCAATAGGATGGATTTCGGGAGTTTCGAAAGTTTAGGACTAAAATGCCCTTTTTAGAAAGTAATGGATATTAATGATTTTAAACCGATTCAAAAAAATTTAAAGCATCCAATCAATAAGTATTAACCCTAATTAGAAACTTTCATGGTCAATTTGATGCTAAGACTATTACGGAATATTTTTGGAATGTAGTTCGATTACTTGGTGAATTAAACTCATTAAAGGGGCAATTTGACCTTTTATGTATAATGGTGTGAGTGGATTAGTTAGTCACACCTAATAACCAATTAAAGAATTTCTTAAAGGCTAAGCATTATTTATTAAATGGATAATTATTCATTAGAGATAACCATTAAGACACTGACACGTATAAAGCATTAAGCGAGTATAAAAAGAATGAAGCAAGACTTTTAGCTTCATTTGAATATAACCATGAGAGTGTTTAAAAGGGTAAATGTGAGAGAGCAAAAACAAAAGTGAAAAGAAGAGAAGCAAGGTTGAAGGTCGTCCAAGGAGAGAGGAAGAAGAGGGCTTCCATTGTTAACCTATTTCATCATTTACCCAAAGGATTGGAGACAGAAAGTGGTAAGTTTTCCTAACCTAAATTTCTAATTTTTATGGGTTTGTTTTGAATGAGGAGGATGTGTTTAAGATTAGTATTTTCTTGGTGTTATTTTTGTGTTTCTTTACATAGAATCGATTGAATATAACAAAAGAGGAACGTGTAATAGAATTCTATCTTAGGTTAGTTTTGTTAGAGAAGTGTTCTAAAAGGAATCACCTTTAGCACTTATTGTACAAATCATTTTATGATTAATAAAGACATTTTTCATTATTTTGATGTTTATACATTTATAGATTTGATGTTGATCTTAAATTGATTTAATGAAGCCTTTGATACAAAACATAGCTTGGAGGAAATCATAATAAGACCATGATAATGAGATTCCTATCATGTGTAATTATGTTAGTATCTAAACTTTCCCTAGTCATAGGATTAATGAGATGGGATATCATTAATCCGAATAGGCTAGCACATGTTATACTCCTTGATTGGATCAAGCAGTAGATCTCGTAAGCTATAGACATGAGTTGTTTAGAGTTAACATGTGGATACTTACTAAGGGTAGTAAGTAAATTGGATTGACTTACTATGAGACAATCATATGGATATTCTGTTCTAGTGTCAATGATAATCTCATCATAGCAATGGTGCAAGTATCCTTTGACTTGAGATGCTCAAAGATATCTCAGATATTGATCTTATACTTTGACTTCATTCATCGGTGCCTTTCAAGGGTTACTCATAGAATGATGATTGAGTACAACTTGAAGTGTTTGAAGGTAATTAAGTAGTCAATAAAGGATTCACCAATCCTGATAGAAGGAGATGATACCCATAACCTCTTGTTGGGGTCATTACTTAGGAGTCTCTAGCCAAAGTAAATATGTGTCATGAAGAAAGTCTTCAATGATACTTAGAGTAATGAGATCCTCAGGATAAGATCTAATATCACTTGGACTAGATGTAACGTAATCAGTCTAGTGGGAGTTGACACTTTGACAATACTCTGAACCAAGTGGGATATAGATGGTGAAAGGACAAATTGTATGACGACATTGCGTATGGAAGTATTCGTAGTCAAACTACTGACTTTCCGATCAATTAGAAGTCATGACGTGTTGCTAGATACCGCTCTTGACTTATTTGAATTAAATGTTAATTTAAGTGGCCAACACAACTGGGAACCTAATGGATCAAAAGCATAAGAGATTCAAAAAATGAGTAAAATAGTCTTGAATGGTGATTCAAGATATGAAAGAGTGTTTCGGGATTGTATTGTGATGTGGTCGTGGTAGAAAACGTTGCATGGAATGGATTAGAAACAAGTGTTGTTAGCTACCAATTTGGTTATTAACTTCCTAAATCTTCCACTAATGCATGCTATTCAATGTTCATTAACTTCCCATAACTTCCATGAATGCATGTTATTCATGGTTATTAACTTCCATTAATGCATGCTATTCATGACCATTAAGTTCCCATAATTCTCTATTAGTGATAGGGGTTAGGGAAGGCCAAATGGTGCAAAAAAATAGAGATGGTTTTCGTGCATCTTGTATAGGACACAAGTAAAAAGAAAGGTTCATTCTTACACACACGCACTATTTTTCTCTCTAGCTCTCACAAGAGTTCTTATCTTTGATAGCACAAAGAAAGAATTCTAGCCATCTCCTAGTGAGGTTTCATCCTTCTATCTTCGTGTGGACTTTCATTAGAGATGATCTATGTTGATTGTTATGGTTTACGATAACCCAATGCAGAGAAGATTAAAGAACAAAGGAGATCGTTAGAAAGGTATGTAAACATATTGCATTTCATGTTTTTGTTTTTTTATATCTATATGCATAAGTAGATCTAGTTTCTAAGGTTTCGTTTTATTTTTTGCTACATATATTTGATATATATTATGTATGAGATGTATGATCGTAACCTTACAAGTTTGAACCAATCCCATTATTTTGATCATAAATCAGCTTACAGACCTCCAAATTGAGTGATTCCAATTGAAGATGAAACCTAATACATATTACTAAAAATATCTAAGTAAACCTAGACCTAATTTTGGATGAATGATATTGAAGTTTGAGATTAAAAGTGGTAACCTGATACTACCTCAATGTTGAAAAAGATTGTGATATTTGGTACATTTTTCATGATTAGAAGTTGAAATGGCATAATTTTTTTATGATATGGAAATTAGAGACTTAGGGAAAAAGATTTCTAGAAGACCTTAAAGCAAAATTTGAACGTTTTCTATGTGAAAAGTAAGGAACAAGTAAAGGTATGGATTCTAGACATAGGTTATAATCATGACTCATCATGCATGATCATGATATGGTGAATTAAATTGAGTGAGATAGTGTTTTGAAGAAATTGATAAGTTAGAATGGGTAAAATATGGTTTTAAGTGACTTTTGAAGTTATAATTGAAAGTGAAGAATAATAGGTTAGCTTACGGTTGTAAATAGAAATATGATTAGCATACGTGTTACACGATTAAATACTAATCTCGAATTTGGTTAACCTAATTTATAGTGTAATGTCTTATTTTCAAATTTGGATATAAATGCTTAACTAAAATGCACTTGTGTAGGTTAAGGAAAGGCATAGAACGCGTGAGTGTGTGTAACATCCCGTTATCCATGTTAAGGCTAGAATTGTGTATTATGATAAATTACTGATAAATTAGAACATGCATATCATGCTTAAGTTAAATATGACATGCATATTCATATGATTGTACATGCATTTACTGACAATTTTCAAGTATAATTGAGTTATTAAATGTGATTAAAATGTGATTTGGTAATTTTGGTATATTTAGGGTATTCTGAAATTTTTGGTGAATTTTAGAAGAAATATTAAAATATGGACCAATTATAGTGTGACACATGGTAACATGTATATGTGAAAAATGGCTTGTTTGTGTGGTGATAAATGGCAGACTTACTTGGGTGACATATGTGATACATGCAAAATAGCCATGTAGTCTGATCTAAGTAAGGAAAGATTACACGTAGCTTATGTTCTGGTCAGGAAGTAATTACTGTAGTTTTTGATATCCATCGAAAGCATTTAGTAGAGAACTCTTTCTCTGTTCCTTGTCCATCACGAATATTGAATCTTTGTGTGTAACTGAGTTACTCTTACTGCTGAGAAGTATAGCTGAATCAAGTAAGTGTTTATTTTTGATGTTTTTACGGTGTAAATATATACATGCATGAGGAGTTCAAGAAGTAAGTTTTCGGTGATGAATAAATTAGATGATGGATTTGTGAAATGGGAATTGTTCAAAAACTATATGAAATACATTCTGGTTTGAGATTTGTGAAAGTTTACGTAAATTGATGTAGAAATATGTGTACTATGTCCTGGATTTGAGAAATAAAAATATGGTTATAAATTGATGTACTATTCATGCATGAATATGTGAGGTGTTAACATAAATGAATTTGAATGAATTTATAAATAAGGGAAAAGTTTAAAGTGATGCAGTGTTATGGGAAAGGCAATAAAATGGAAAGTTTATGAAGAAATGATGTTGTTGATGAAAGTATAGGAAATTGGAAAATTACAGTAGAGAGAGGAAGTAAAAAAAACGGAAGGAGAAGATGAAGAAGCTATTGTGTGAAGAAGAGAAGGAAGGACGATCGTGCTTCAGCACGATTGCAACTTCATTAAGGAAGGTCATGAATTGCGATCATGCTTCAACATGATCGCGACTTTGCAGGTGCAGGTAGGATATCGCGATCGTCCAGATGCACGATTTTGACCTTTAACGTTGAGTTTGCTTCTAAACATCCTTTCGTATTTTTTTTAATAACTTCTTCACCTGATGTCCAAATGACTTGATTCTTAAACCAATATACTCATAAGACATTGCTCTTCATCTCCAAAAAAATCATAGCCTTTTGAAATAGATTGATTGATGAATTTAAGATGAAATGGTAAGGAAAAATCAGGAAAATTTATTCTGGAGTTTGGATGTTGCGCGGCTATGAGTTAAGGTCTCATAGTCATGAATGTTTGATATGCACAGGTGTGAGTGATGATTTCACACCCATGACTAAATTTAATTTGGTATTCATGATCGTGCATGGATGTTGCACAACTGTGACTCAACTGTAGTTGGGTTAATTAAACCCGACAGCTTTTGCACATCGAACATATGTCCTTCTTTTGCCTATAACTCCTTCTATGGTTATCCAATTGGGATGATTTTTATTTGAAGTAAACTAGAGATATAGGGCTACAGATTTTCTGAAGAAATCGAATTTTAATTCAATTTGTAAGACTTTTAATTTATGGATGGAAGTTAAGTTTGGTGTACTATTTCAGAATGAAAACAGTCCAAAAATTTTAGGGTATAAATTTCAAATTACTGAACCAAATTGAATGATTTTGATGTCATTAGAAACTTAAGACATTGTAGAATAACTTTTCAGAAGGAAGTGTTGCCTAATTTTGTCATTTACCTTATCATAATGATTATGCAAAGTTTACCCAAAAGTATGTTGTTAAAAAAGTCTGAAATGATCAATTGAGTTATGAAATTAAATTTACATTGTTTTATTGTGATCCAACCCTAAATACTCATTATATTTATGAGGGCTTTGATATCTGAATGTTATGGTGATAAGAATTCGATAAGATACCCAGGAATTGTCATTGAACATGCATTGTACATATTTTCTATACATAGACGTGCATAAAGGCATGCTTATACATTTGTGAAAAATTGTGATATTTGTAAATGTGTTTTGTATGATATAGAGGAGCACATTGGACATCAGTCAGACATTGCTGGACCATTTAAGTAATAGCATATCTGAGCGTACTTTGAGATAAGCTCGATAATTTTTCCTAGGATTGATTGAATTTGATTGACTTCCAATTATTAACAGTTTGTGATTTGTTTATGAATTCTGGACTTAAAGTTCGAGGAGTTAATTTTTAGGAGTGTATTGGAAGCGTTCTGATTGTTGTGAAAGTCTTATTGATATTTGTATTCTTAACAAAAGTAGAATGTCAGACTTAGGTCCGATGATGATGAGATTCTAATTATGCAATACATGTGACTGTTATGCATGGCATATTTTGTATTTGATACATTTCATAAAATGCATGCTGAGACGAAGGCATTATGACCAAAGTGGTCAGTATATAAACGCTTAAATGTAGAGCTTTGCTCCGTGATTTTCTGTTTCTACACATAGAGCTTTGTTCCGTGATTTCTATTCTGACTAAGCCCAATAGGCCATATCTATATATGTGTGTGAAAGGCACTCGGTCATAACAATAATAACAAATCTGGAGTCTCATATGCATTTATATTTGTAAATATCTGTTATGAATTCGCAATGATAACATGATATGCCATGATAATGTGAGTATTGAATTATTCATGATCTAAATGAATATATGCGAGATATGTGATTTGTGTATTTGCCTTAGGCAAAATCATCAATGATGGTTCATTCATTGAGTTCGCAAAACTCATAAAAATTACAACGTGACTTTTCAGGTACGAGCTAGGAGACCTAGTTTCTAAGACTGTACTAGAGGAACTTTTTGAACTTAGTTATGGCTTAGAGGTCTGTGAGCTAACGTCAGAAGTGTTGTTTATTTGTATTTTGTAGTTTTTGTCTAGAACTTGTATAAAGTTTGTAAAATATAGTGTAAGCTTTCATGAATGAATGGTTTTATAATTTCATGACTTTTAATTATGTTAGATGATGCCATGTGTAAGTTGGATATCTGTTTTGCTTTAACATATCATTACTATGGAAAATGTACTTGAATGTCCTTGGATGTTTGGGAATATACCTTATGGTAGTGGGATGTTGCAGTGTGCTTGACGATAAAGTTGTTTAATAGTGAGTTCATTTTAAATGTATTTTATGAAAATGATTTCTATTATATCGTGAAGTGAATATAGATTATGAGCTTTAAGTGAATGATGCTTTATAAGTGAATATTACTAGTATAATTTTATGTTTTTAGCAATATATGAATTAAAGTTTGAAAGTTAAATATTATATTATTTAAGTTTATATTGAGATGATGTTATTGGTTGATAAAAAGGAAATGATTTTTAGCCTATACCGATAGGTTTTATACATTTTATTATACCGGTGTATAACAGTTAACCTAGTGCAGGTAAGCGATAAAGAACCAGCTCTGTAACTAGTGGTTAATCAGTTATGGGTAAGCGATGCAGAACCATCTCCGTAACTACTAGTATATAGCGGTTAACCTAGTATAGGTTAGCGATATAGAACTAGCTCCATAACTAGTGGTTGACCAGTAACGAGTAAGCAATACAAAACTAGCTTCGTAACTACTGATGTATAGTGGTTTTCCTAGTACGGGTAAGTGATATAGAACTAACTCTATAACTAGTGGTTAACCAGTCGCGGGTAAACAATACAGAACTAGCTCCGTGACTTTATACTTGTAGGTACTATGTGGCGAAGAAGTTAATGATAGGTTATATCATGTAAGAAATTCATGACATTTTTAATGTTGCCACTATTTATTTGAAAAGCTATTTAAGAAACTTGATTTTTGGAAGTATATATGTTTCATATTAAATATTGAATTATACGAATTGAGATTAATTTGTTTTAGAGAGGTTCAAAAAAGTTAAATATGATTTGAATAGAAATTTTAATACTCACTGAGCTCATTACAGAAGTGATGTAGATTATTCAAGAATCGAAGTCGATTTGCTTTATAAATATTGAATTATACGAATTGAGATTAATTTGTTTTAGAGAGGTTCAAAAAAGTTAAATATGATTTGAATAGAAA
>JANITW010000008.1:55226902-55236912 GCA_027564335.1 Erythroxylum williamsii
GTGAATTGAGTGAGAAGTGGGTTAGAAATGGTATGGAAGATGTAGAATGTGAGTTAGGTTGTGAATCTGGAAAATTTTCTTTGTGTATGTTCCAATGATTTGGTCATAACTTTTTATATGGTTATGCTATTGAGATGAGGTTTAGCTTGAATTAAACTTGAGAAGTTTGGTTAGAATTCTTATGAAGGAAGTGTTGTCCAATTGTGGTTTGAAGGATTCTGAATTTAGTCTTGAAAGTAAACAATATGTACAGGATGAATAGTACTATGGAAACTGGTGATTTGAAACTTTAGAAATTTTTCTAGGAGTATTGAGACAAATTTTGCGAAATTGGTCTTCATGAAAGTTGAAGATTTTCTTGTTAGATTTCTATCGCCACTAGGTATGACATTTTTTGATTTTTAGGTTGAAAGTTATGACTTGTTAATGTTCAGATGGTAATTCAAGTATTAATGTGCTTTGTGTGTGAAATGTCTCTAAGTATAAGTTTTGTGATTACTATATTTTTGAAGCCAATTCTGGACGGTTATGGTCTAAATTAGCTCAAGTGGTCTAATGGAAAGTTGTAGAGGAATGTTTCAGCTTTGTAATGATGGATAATATGATATTATTGGATGTAAGAATTATAAGTTTTGGATTTTTAAAGTATAGATATGGTTTAGGTGATATTTTTATTTAACACTCTTTAATAGGACAGCCACAATCATGTGAGAATTTGACCTAGTTAGAAGTGGAATTGGTTTTCAAGCTCTACATAGAAAGTATATCCTTTCCTTTCTCTTTCCATTGACACCAAGTTTGCACAATTTGTACTTCTGGATTGTAAGTTATGAATTTTTAAAGTGTGGTTATGATTTAGGGTGAAATTATGGGGGCAGAAACTTTGGTTGAGAAATTGACCTGTCTAGAGATTGATTTTACTTCCAATTATTCATGAAGGTTGTAGAATATGTTCTGATTTTTCTTTTGAGATAAAGTTTGGAATTTTTGGCAAAGGGAATGGGAAGATATGATTTTTGGAAAAAGGTTGCACTGTTTTGGATGATAATGAGTAGGCAGTAAATTTGATTGCATTTTTGACATCCTTAGAGGTGAAATTGGTTTTTAAGCCCTTCATGAAACTTGTAGGATTTTCTGTGGTCTTTCCAATAAGATCTCATTTGTAATTTTTGGACACTATTATAAAGAGTTGTGTTATGTGGAAGAAGAGAAGGTATTAAGTGGAAAATGGGAAAAAATGATGAAAGGCGGAAGCTCGCTCCTCTCAAGGGCGACGCCTCGCGAGGGCGAGGACGCCCTCGCAGTGGGCTAAGTGCAACACACTCAGCCCATTTTTCTTTTTAATTTGTTATTTTATTAGTTTGTTAATTATTTTGGCCCAATTTCATTCTTTTGTGAATATCTTTTCCATCCGACCTCCGATTGATCTAATTCTCGAGGCATCGGATTCGGAAAATTTTGAATTTTATTTCTATGTGAAATTGTGAATTTTTAGAGATGAAATTGACGTGAATTGATTCGGTCAAAATTAGAGGACCGAGTAATTATTTTTTTGGTTCGTGTTTTAATAATAAGTGGACCTATAGAGATCCGAATTAAGTGATTTTAGTGTCTATGGATTCCTAATGCATAGAGGAATTTTTCTATCAAGGAGAGGTTGCCTAGGTTACCCTATGTGGATTGGTTTATCGATCGGGAGTAGTAGACCCGAAAGTATGATTTTAAAAAAATTGCAATAAACATAAATTGTGAGTTTAAGGATTTTAGTGCAGCTAAACCCTAGGCGTACCTGAGTTGTGATAACGAAATAATTTTTGAGATAAAATTTATAGATTGATACCGAGATAGTCATGAACATGCATCATACATATATGTGTATTAATGATTATAATTGTGCAAAATTATTAATGTGTGTGCAACGTATTGAATAAATGGGTTGTGTAGGCTAAGAGTTCGCAGTTAGGCGTTTCCAGAATTCAGAAGCAATGCTAATCTGGAGCGTACTGTAAGTAGACCGAGATGGTCTTATTTCACCCTTTTTCTATTTTATTTTATTTTGTATAAATTAATTACTAGATATGGATTGATTTTATTGGGTTCCGGACAGGAGGTCCGATGATTGTGATACTGAGTTTTGTGATAGAAGTGTTACTTGTATGTGAATTTGAGAACTACTTACTTATGATATGAGAAATTGTGACCCATGCGTTGATTGGGATATAATAGTGTCACATGAACATCTCATATGCATTTGATGAAATCTACTTGATTGAGTGAAAGGTGAAATGTCGTATGCTTATGTGAAAAATAAAGGTGTTGCTTATGTGATCATATGATATTTTGAGTAATGTAAAATTATGAAATCAGTATGATGTGATTGATACGTGTCGAACTACGGTCCGATAATATGTGAAAGTGAGTGGTAGTGACTGATGCATCACATGGCATAAGAGCATGAAATATAATGGCTGTTGTGACCAGAGTCGCCACCGATCAGAGCTTTAAGCTCAACGAGTGAAAATGAGCTTCGAGCTCATAAGTGATTCAGAGCCTCAGGCTCAACGCTTAACGAGCCCTGTATCCTCCAAATGGATAATGACAGTTATTAATGAGCCCTACATAGGATAGCTTAGGCACTCGGTCACAACAAGATAACAAATGAAAAGTGAATCTCATGTGCATTGCATATGCATAGTATGAATGATTAAGTGTATCGAATGTGAATAATGTGAATATGAATGTGGAATGTATGAGTTATGTGTTATGTGACTGGGTGAACCATCGATGATGGTCACTCATTGAGTTCGCAAAACTCACCCAAAATTTGCAATTATTTTTCGTATCAGAATAATACCCCGTTAAGACAACGGGAGTACACCTGCAGCATAAATGAAGGATAGAGGCCGGGATCAGTTCGCGTCTGCATTCTTATTTCTTGTATTTATATCAAATTTTGTTCTCAGTAACAATTGTATCAACTTTCCAAATTTGGAAATTTTAGTAAATGATGTTGTAGTGTAATGAAAATTATGACTTTAAGTCTTCTCTTTTTGTAATGGGCCCAAGTGGCATTGAAATTTTATTGACTTTATTATGTGGATTAAAAATGTTTATGAATGAAATGAGCCCAATTTGTGTATCAATTTTTGCATTTTGTTTTCGTTGTTGTTTCAAAATAAAAATTTAAATTAATACCAAATTCTTAAATGATTGAGTGTTTTAGCACGCCACCCTTACGGGGCACGGGCTCGAATATCACCCATCGATGTTGGGTTCAGATCTTGCTAGAGTGGGGTGCTACATTGTTGATTATCTAAGGCAAGATGGAATCTTGTCTCAGTGGACTTCTCTAAGAACACCACAATATAATGATGTTTTAGAAAGGAGAAATCAAACTTTATTGGATATGATGAGATCCATTATGGGGTTCACTGATCTTCCAATAAGGATATGCTTTAGAAGTCGTTGCCTATTTATTAAACAAAGTTCCTAATAAAGCAGTCACTAAAACTCCATATGAGTTGTGGAAAAGATGTATGCCTAACTTAAAATATTTGAAAGTTTAGGATTGTCCAGCTTATGTCAAAAGATTACTTCCAGATAAGCTTGAAGTGAGGTCTGACAAGTGTGGATTTGTTGGCTATCCCAAGGAAACTATGAGATATTATTTCTATCACCCTTCTAAACATAAAGTGTTTGTGGCCATAAATGTGACCTTTTTAGAAAGGGAGTTCCTTAACAGAGGAAGTCATGGTATAGAAATAGATCTTGATGAAATTCAAGATTCTAATAAATCAACATAAGCTCAAAAGCATCAGATGCATGCTAGGCAACCTTTACTTGATGTCTTGAAATTAACCCATGAGGTGTTAGGCCTGGGTCTCAGTACTTATAACAAGTCTACAATGCTAGAGGATCAGGTGAAGATCATAAGAGAAGAAGGCTGGAAGCTCAAAATTGTAATAAGAGACTTAAAAACCCGTGTTTTACCCAATTTGGAGGGTTCTATTGGTTACCCTCATGCACTCCTAGAGCAATGCTCAAACTTATAAAAATCATATCTCTTAATTATAATGTCCAAAAATTACAAAATTTATACCATTGAAAAGATAGTAGGATATACTACATCATTCATGCGAACAAATTTGTCTAATTCTACCTACATCAATGTAGTTTAATTATTAAAATCAAGTCACAATTTCTGTCAAGGATAGTGTTGCAGACTCTGCCAACACCAGTGATGTTATTGTGTAAATACCATATCTTTGTCGTCCGAAGTCAAAAAATTACAAGCTTTATACCATTGGGAAGCTAAGAGGATAATATATAACTTTCATAAAGACAAATTTATCTAATTCTGCCTATACATTTTGATCATTAAAATTAGGTCACAATTTTTGTTAAGGATAGTGTTGCAGACTATGCCAGCACTAGTGATGTTATCGTTTAAAGACCATATCTCTCTCATAAAAAGCCTAAAATTACAAAATTTATACCATTGGAAAGATAAGAGGATAATCTACATCTTTGTTGAAGAAAACTTTGTATTCTTCCTACATCAATATAGTTTAATCGTTGAAATCAGGTCATAATTTCTGTCATAAGAAGTCTAAAAATTACAAAATTTATACTATTGGAAAGCTAAAAGGATATGATACAACTTTCATGAAGACAACTTTGTCTAATTCTTCCTATATTAATACAGTTTACTCACGGAAGTTAGAGTCACTGCTTCTGTCCAAGCTAGTACTGCAACTATATTCCTCTTTTTTTTTCTTTTTCCTATTACGAGCTTTACAATTTCCAAAAAGAAAAAACCCAGATCCAATGAACCACTAAATGTAAAAGACCCAGATCTAACCAACCACTAAATGTACGTACATGACTCTCAGGATAATAATTTATTTTAAGTCTATCTAGGGCCATCTAACAACATACTATTCCATCTCTAACAATAATTAACAACTCAACAAAGAAGATAGTTATGAACATGTACAAAGGGAACTTCTTCAACTCCAATCTCATTACTTAATCAAAAGGGAGTTTGCACAAAGCTTTAATTACATATCAACAACCAAATCAACAACTTAATACAAAATATAAATGAATGATCATGGTTGATATGCTTATAAAGCTATCTAAAAATATAATCGAACTAACTTAGTTACAAAAGGTAGTTCTCTTGGAGTTTGCCAAAGCTTTGCAAGATATATATTCTTCTTGTTCCGCACTTGAGGAGTAAAAGAAGGGGTTGAGCTACGAAGCTCAGTGGCTAATACATTTATAGCTATTGATAATGAGCCACACAATCAAGTATATATATATCAATCATTTTAATCTAGCAATTCAATTATCTATAGTTCTAGCTCAAAGACTCATAATTAACGATGTTATCACATAAAGCATATCATGTATATTTAACCTTCAAAATATAACACTCAATTTCGTATGATTCTCAACAAATTAAAACGAAATGCACAAATATAATGGCTTGAGAGTACTATGGATCGAAATGGAAAAACCGAAGTTTACACCATAAACTAAATGAGTCTGTTTCTTAGGAGCTCACATGTTATAAGCGAGCAACTGGGACGCATCTAACGAACAAAATGGTATCTCTCTTTCCCAAACACTAGCAAATTTTTATGCTCAATTCATTTCATCACATGTTCAAACTTTCATGCCTCTTGTGCTTTTTCCTCTTTTCATTAATACAAAATGTTGTGACATCTTTCAAGGCCTAACATAATAATAAATCATAATACATTTTCCAAAAATCACAATAATTCAAAATCAAGCAATTAAGCATACACACACTTGTAAGAAATCAGCCCATCATCTATAATAACTACAAACATATTACCCACCTAATTGCATGCAAATCCAAACTCAAGTTTGCCATTCCTCTTGCTCATGCATTGGATTTTTTTGGTTTCCTTCAAACAATTTTTTTTTTCTTTCAAACCGATATACAAGTAGAAAATTCATAAAGCTTTAATAATCAAAAATAAAATTGAGCTTAGACTTAGTCTACCCATGGTTTATCTAGGATAGAATAACTAAGATCTAGTTGAAAATCTATGAAAATCAAAATTGGTTTCTTGGTTCTCTTTTTTCTCCCTACTCATTTCTCTAGTTCCTTTTCTACCAAAGCAAAAAGAAAAGTTGAAGCTTACCTAAGTCTTAGTTGAATCCTCTTCCTTCTTTCTACATTTTTTCTTTCTGTCTTCCTAGCTTCTCCAACAAACTTCACGCACTCTTCATTTCTCCTCTCCTATTTTTACATTTTTTTCTTTCTTTCGTAGCTTCTCCAACACATTTCTTTTCTCATTTATTCAAGACCATATTTTTTTGTCCTTTATATTTAATGTAATGACTACTTAATCCATTAGTCTCCTTTGCATATTACACACTAAATTAATTATAACATTTCTATTTAATAATTATAGGTTCTATTCGTGCTTGCTAAATTAAGTGACTAAATTCTAAAAATAAATAAATAAATAAATAAATAAATTTGGGGTCAAACATGTGGTACCAGCCTCAATCGTTGAGTAGAATAGACTAGTTAATGAACCTGTCCAAGAACTAATGCAACAACAAGATCAAGTAGAGGAAGAACCTATTGAACATGAACCTCTTAGAAGGTCTACTAGGGATTGTCATACACTAGATATATTAAACTTAATGGTGCAAGGTGACAAGGATAATCATATTGATGATGACCCTAAGACTTACGAAGAGGCTATGGTAAGTCTAGATCGTGAGAAGTGGTCTAAGGCTATGAAATCTGAGTTAGAATCTATGAGAATCAACAAAGTTTGGACTTTGGTTTATCCCTCAAAGGATATAACACCTATAGGATGTAAATGGGTGTTTAAGAAAAAAATTGGGGCGGATGGGAAGGTTGAAACCTACAAAGCTCATCTTATTGCTAAGCGATATAATAAAAAGGAAGGTGTTGATTATGACAAAACTTTTTCCCCTATGGCAATGCTCAAATCTTATAGCTACACATTACGATTATGAGATTTGACAAATGGATATGAAAATAGCATTTCTTAACGGAGAGCTCGAGGAAGATGTCTATATGACTTAACCTAAAGGTTTCACATTACCATCTGCTCCTAATAAAATATGTAAGCTACAAAGATTCATTTATGGATTGAAGCAAGCTTCATGAAGTTGGGAATATTCGCTTCAATATAACAATCGCAAAGTTTGATTTTGTTAGATGTGAAGAAGAGCCATGTGTGTATAAGAAGGTTAGTGGGAGCAAAGTTATTTTCCTAGTGCTGTATGTAGATGACATATTGCTAATAGGAAATGATGTACCAGCCATGCAAAGATAAAGATTTGGCTATCTAAACAGTTCTCCATAAAGGATTTGGGAGAAGCAGCTTACATTCTTGGAATCAAGATATATACAGATAGATCAAGGAAGCTGCTAGGACTTTCCCAATCCATATACATTGATATTATGTTAAAAAGGTATCTCATGGGAAATTCTAGAAAAGGTTATTTACCAATAGGCACTGAAATTTCTCTTAGTAGGAGGATTGTCCTAAAACTTGAGAAGAAAAAAAGCACATGACTAAGGTCCCATATGCTGGGACCCGATCCGGGAACCGGATCCCAACCGAAAAATGAAAGACAGAGGCGAAAAACATAACGAAAAGCGCAGCACAAACCAAAGGGAAGGCAAATCGGAATAACAAAGGAGGTGGGACGAATCACAAACAAAACAAACGATGACAAAGCGGAGGAAATCGAATGATAAAGTGAAAGAAGCAAAAGCGGATACATGAATTGGAAACGGATGTCGGTATTTGATTTCAGTTCGAGTACTTCTTTTGTTTTGGTTTGATTGCGAATTCGGTTTCTTTCGCTTTCCATTCGATTTCGCGTTTGCAAATTGTTTGCACCTTTTGTCTCGATTTGTCTTCAATTGTATACTTTGATTGTAACCCTGTCAAATTTGGATTTCGGAATCAAAAGATATGATTTTGAGAAAATTCAGATATATATATATATATATATGAAAATAAAATAAAATAAAATAAAATGATGAAAGCCCCCTGGCGGGGGCGATACATCGCCCTCGCGAGGAGGGTCTTTTTTTAATTTTTTTATGATTTTTTAATTTTTTACTTATTATTTTTGGATTATTTAATTATTATTTCCAGATTATAGGAAATATGACCCCTCTTCAATCTTTCGCTCATATCTTTTCCGTCCGACATCCGATTGACTTGATTTTTGAAGCGTTGAATTCCTAATCAGTGAATTTCATTTTTATGGGAAATTCGTGAATTTTTGAGATTAAAATGAGGGTGATTAATTTAATCAAATTGAGTTAGACTATTTTCTGAACATGGTTCGGTATTTTGAGAGATTCTCGATCTGTGACTATCCGATTGAAGTGATTCTTCAGGAGAAAAAAATTAGGACATGGGGCTACAAATCATATGAAGAAATAAAATTTCAATTTTGCCCTTAAGTGTTTAAATTTCTGAATTGAAGTTCGGATTAGTGTGCAGTTTTGGATTAAGAACATCTGAAAGTATTTTGAGCATAACTTTTGCTCTAGTAATCGAAATGATGTGATTCTTGTTTTGGATTAAATTAGAGACATAGGGATACAATTGTTATGAAGACATTGAGTTTAAATTTTATGATTAAGAATGTTAATTTCTGGATGGAAATAACGTGCTGGAAAATGTGTTAGAACATGAACATATCTGAAATGTTTTGAGCATAACTTTTGATGTAGTGCTCCGAATTGGATGCTTCTTATGGCATTATGAAATTAAGACATAGAAGAATATTTCTCTAGAAGAAAGTTTTGACAAATTCCTTCAAATCGATAGTGCGAATCATATCTGAAAGTAAGCATGAAGTTAGGGGCATTTTGGGAAGTCCACTTAAAGAAAGGGACAAAAGGGTCATTTGACCCTCATTAAATGAATAAGAACTACTTGGCTGTCATTTTAAGAAGCAGCCCATGAAATTAAAAGAGTGGAAGTCGACTTTTAGAGGAAATAAGAAGAAAATAAGCAGAGAATGGAGAGAAGAAGCTTCGGCCATGGAGAAAGGAGAGAGAAGTGAGGATTTTCGAATTTTTAGGGTTCTAGCATAAGTTTTTCTTGGATTCAAAAGAAAAAGGTGGAAAAAACTTGAAAGCTTCCCATGGGGCTTGAGAAATCCAAAATTTAAAAGAGAAAGAGGTAAGGTCAAAATTTTGATGTGTAAATTTTGATAAGTTCTTAGTTTAGAAACATGTAAAAGGATATGGGTTTGCTAATTCCATGATTTATTTTGGGAGATTTGATGATAAATTGATTTAATTTTGGATTTATGCGAGTTAGGGATTATGCCTAATTTGTGATTTGGGAATTTTGTGAATTATTGGTTTAGAATCATAGATAATAGTATGGGTTTGTGGAATATGATAGCAATTTTGAAAATTATGGGATTTATGATATTAAATTTGGGTGAATTGGTTTAGGTCAATTTTGGGATTTGAGGATTTAAGAAATTGGTGATTTAGATATCTTGAAATTAGTATGAATTTATAAATTATGATATCAATTTTAAAGATTTTGTAATTTATGATGTTGAATTTGGATTATTATGGCTTAGGTAAATTTTATTTCGAAGAAGAAAAGAAGAATTGATCAAATTGGAGCTAGGAACGAGTTTCTGGCATCGATTCAGGGTGGGTAGTATATTTATTTGTTGAATTTTAAGCTAAGCATGTGAAATTGAAAATTTAAGAAGCAAATTTTTGATAAATTAATGTTTATATAAATGTTTGAAAATTATGAATTCGAAGGATTAAATTCCTTATTGTGGAAATGATTTTTAGAAAATGCAAGGTTTATGAAATTCAGGATTTTCGAATTATTTGAATAATTTGAGAAACGTGCTTTATAAATTTTGAATAAGTTTGAATTATGATTCAAAGGAATTATTGCATTCATTGTTATGAATTTTGATTGATTGTGATG
>JANITW010000008.1:55332449-55346630 GCA_027564335.1 Erythroxylum williamsii
ATTCCTTAACTAATTCTATATATTTTATTATTATCAAAACATAAAGGAATTTAATTTGTCAACCACCATTGGTCCAACACATTGGACAGTAATTTCTCCTACCAGTAAACCATTATTTTGTCACTTGGCATTTTTCCTAGTCCAAAAATTACCCCGAAATTTCAGAAAAACAATTTCTAAAATTCTCCAAAAATTCAAAAACCACAATGCCCCTCTCTAACTCAATTTTTCATACTCACAAATCACATTAATTTACAATCACATTCCTTAACACTTATACTGGGAAATATCATGAATACATGTACAATCATTTTTCAAGTGCAAAATTTACTATTCGCATGTATGCGGACGCTAGATTACGTATGAACATGTAAAGGGATTTCTAAACACCCATTGACCACTCAAAATTACTATTCTGACCTCCCCATCGGTGATGGGATGTTACATCAAATGATAGGCCTTCAACAAGTAGTCTTGCAAAATATTACAATAAAGTCAGGTAACTAACATCTCGTAAGGAGGATCCATTTACATCTAACTGGAAGTGCTTGTATCATTTGAATGTCAACCAGAAGGATATAATTAGTGATAGTTTTAGCTTGGAGGACTTAGGCCTCAGGTTAGCAAGCTTAGGCCTCAGGTTAGCAAGCTTCTGAAGCTATAAATGAGAAGGATGCTTTGGCTCAACAATAACTCCCAAATAAAGGTAATCAATTCTTTTAACACTTCAGTTTGGTTTTTAGCTTGGCTTTAAAAAACTATTTAATTTCTTTCTTTTCATAAAACATATACTACACTCTCAATTTTTATTTTAAAGGTGATAACATCCCCTTTGTAAAATAATCCCTAAGTTTAGAATTTTCCCTATGAAAACATATATAAGGAGTATACCTTTAGTTGTTAGCCACATTGTAAAGGCAACTTTAACTTTAAATGAAAGAAACATATAAATTTGGACCAAGATACTCTAGGGGATTAGTTAATAAACATTTTCATAGGGAATTGGAGTAGTTTTCATCTTTTTTTAGGCTCCATAAAACTTTATCTCTTCTCTTTGGAAAAATTTGAGTATTTAGAATCATATTGATTAGAGGGATTTTTTGAATTGTTTCAAACAATTTGAGATTTTTTGTTAAGACTTCACTAATAGTTGCATCTTTAGGAATTATATTGTGTAACATATTATGTTCAGGGATATTCCTCAATATATTAACTTCAAGTTAGTTATCAAACTAGAATTTTTTGTCTGCTCCATCCCTAGTTTTATATTTAGTCACCCTTAATTAGTTCTCAGTCCTTAAGGATTTGTAATTAAGACTATTGAACTATGGTTCTTGGGATGAAGGACCAAAAGTGATTTATGTATATGGTATTCATGCACCCACCTAACCCATATAGCTTGTTTGTCTTAAGACATCCTCCAATGCCTTTTTGTTAGCATAATTCTATTGGTTAATCTTCATATGTGTGATATGTAAGCCTTATTCTTTCTTAGGTAAAGGAGAGCTCCTTTTATTTAACCTTGGATACAGCCCGCTTGTTAGAGTCTCCTAGCTATAGGAAATTTCTCATCATCCTCTCAATAGTTTTGATAATGAAAATTGGAATTAAAAGATAAGCTAACTAGTATATATATAGACTACCAATCATTAACAGTTGAACATAAGCGGCTTAGGTAGGCTTCTATTGAATCATTCAGAAAATCTTTTTTAAATTTTTCCAAGAGAGGTTGATATTCGAAGTATGATGGCTTCTTCGTAATAATTAATACCCCCAAATAACTCATTGGAGGATTCATAAATTCAACCCAATTATAGCACCAAGTTCTTAGGTATTATGAGGAATGAAATAGGATCAATTTGTTCTTATCTTTATTAATCTTCAATTCTAAAAGCTTTTTGAAAAGATTCATTGTAGTCAATAGGGAACACAAAGTGTTGGCATCTACCTAGGAAAAACATGAGGATGTTATCAATAAAAAGTATACTGGTAATTTCATTTTCTTACATTGGGTATGATGTTTGAATGTGGGGAATTTAGATTTATAAGCCTTATAAGTACTTCCATTCACAAAAAGAATAGATATGGAGACACAGGGTCTCTTTGCCACAAACCTTTAGTTACCTTGAATAACTTTGTAAGTTCCCTGTCGATCAAAACACTAAAAGATACTAATGTCATATATTCCTCCACCCATCCCATGATAACTTCAGGAAATCCAAAAACCTTTATAGTGTTAATAAAAAGTTCCAATCTATAGATTTTAATGCCTTAACCTTATAGTAAATTTTGTAAGAGATTGTTTCTTTAGGTAGCCTCCTATGCCATCAATATGTTATTCACTGTTTGACTAAACATGAAATACTCTTTATTTCCTTGAATTAATTAGGGAAATGATATTTAAAATCCAATAATTTAATTTATAATTTTCCCTTACCTTTTTGTCACCCTAAATAAAAGAGTTGGTAGTGTAGTATAAGGCAATATAAGAGGAATGATGAGTTATGCATAAATATTAGACATGTATTATTTGAGATGATCATATTTTTAAAAAGCTAACTCTTGACAAATATTATACATTGTAGGAGGTAGGAGACTGTGGCCTCTCTTTATTAAAAATATGAACATGAACATGATATTATCCTCCTCAATTGTATTGTTGATAAAGCTCAAGAGGGAGGCGTGGAGTTACTAAAACTTCGAGAGGTTTTGCTTTGAATAGGGCAATACTTAAGCCTGCAGTCATGTCAACTGGTTCATCTGATGGTTTGTAGAAGTTAAATGCCTGAAGTAACCTTGCAAGTGCCAATGGTATCTCTTGCAATGCTAGGTTGATTCCAGGACAAGACCGTCTTCCCGAGAGAAATGGAAGAAACTCAAAATGCTGACCATAAACATTAACATCTGCTTTTGTTGTTAGAAATCTTTCAGGCATGAACTCCTTCGGATTTGACCAGAACTTTGGGTCTGTTTGCACCTTCAATAAGTTAGGAAATAGACGAGTCCCTTTTGGGATAAAATGTCCACCAAGGTAACAATCTTCTATAGACTCATGCGGCATTCCCACTGGGGCAGGTGGGTATAATCGTAAGGTTTCTTTTATAATCGCTTGCAAGTACAATAAATTCTCAGTGTCAAATTCATTCACTAATCGATCTCTACCAATTTTTTGGTCAAGCTCTTCTTGGGCACGCTCCAATACATTTTTGTTGTTTAACAAGTTGCTGAAGATCCATATCAAAACCATAGATGAGGTGTCTGAGCCCGCGACGATTAAAGTCTAACAACATGATTTATATTATGTTATATTGGTTTCCATTGGATCAAAAATAATAAAAAGAAAATTATTACATGATTAATAAAATAATCTGAAGACTTAAAGGAGTTTAATATTCACAATTCAAATTATGTTTGATTTATTAAATAATTGCGAAATATGCAATAAAATTATAATAAAATATTATAATATACAATTTTTTAGTTTGAGATTAATTATTAATTGTATCAAAACTAATAAAAGAAAAACAATAATAATAAAATAACTAGAGACTTAAAGAGATTGACGTCCCTTTAATAGTTTTCAAGACCCAAATTATGTTCAATTTATTAAAATAATTCTTAAATAAGCATTGAAGTTATTATAAAATAATTAAATGTTTAATATTATAAGATACTATACAAAACTATAGGAAAGTTAAAAAAATATTCACAACTTGTTACTTCTATTCCACTCAGGTTATAACTAATGTTTCATAATGAGAAAATTGTAATCATGTAAAATTACCCTTTTAAATATTCCAATGTTTTGATTCAAATTTAAATTCAATAATGAATTAAATTGATTAAATTTAACTTTCTTTTCTCAATTATTTTTAGTTCAATTTTATGTTGATTGATTTTAAAGCATTTATAAAATGAAGGTAACACTCTATCCAACCAATGAAACATAACGTACCGCTATTGTTGCCTTGATAATGGTATCTTTTTTACGGCCATAGGTGGTGTCATCCTCAATGGCAGAAAGCATGACATCGATGATATCTTTCTCCGAATCACTACTCTTCGACTTGTGTTCTTCAATCCATTTTTCTACGATTGCGTCCAATTTCTGAGCGATCTGCTTCATGCGTTTTATCGCTCCTCCAAAATCAATCCACCCTAAGAAAGGGATGAAATCACCAGGAACTGGTCTGCCTACTTCTTCCAAGAATTCCTTGATAGTTTTACCCACATGTGTATCATAATTATCTTGGTGGCTGACATTTCTGTCGACGTTCCTCTTGAAAAATCTCTGCCTTGATATCATTAAAGTAATGATATTGAAGGTTAATTCTTCAAGCCAGCCACTCAGAAAAATCTTAACCGGACGATGCTCGTTCCTCTTACTCATCAAAAACATGTCGTTAATCAAGTGGTTAACCTCGGACACCTGATAATGCCTCAGTGATTTGAGCCTGTTGATGGAGAGAAGCTCCACCACCGCCAGCTTACGTATCTCTCGCCAATACATTCCATATGGTGCGAAACCGAATGACGATGAATTGTAACCGAGGTACTTGGTTTGAGATGATTTTGGGCGCGAAGCGAAACTTCTGTCACATGTAGTGAACAACTCCTTAAGTAACTCGTAACCGCTTACTACTACTGTTGGGTGTGCTCCCATCCTGATCGAGAAGATGGGACCATATTTATCCGCCATGGCCGAAAAGTATTCAGATGGGTTTTTTTTCCCAGCAAGTCGATGAAGATGACCTATAATTGGTAAGCCACCTGGGACTTCTGGTACAAGATTGCGGCTTTCGGTTTTCCCATAATTGTACTTGTTGGACCACCATCGAGTGCACAAGAGCATGAATACCAGAGCCCCAAAAATTTGTAAAAGATGTGATGATGAAGAGTAATCCATGAGATGCATGGAAAAAAGTAGAGAAGTGTTGTTATGAGTTGAGGAGTACATGGGAGGCACTGAACATCCAGGTACCACTTATATACTGAAACTACCAGGTAACAGTAACTACAAGGGCCAATGGGGCAAGCTGATCCTCAATATTTCACAGAACGAAAAAGTTATGCCTTGCCAGTCTTTGAGTCAGATTTTTGGTGCGGTTGGACACTGACGGAGACGATGTTCACATTTTTCAAAACGTTTGAATTCTCAACCGATGAGGACAAAAAAGAGAGGCCAACAGTTCTCAGAGACTGATGATCTTGCATGTATTTCTTAAATAATTGTTAGAAAATATGAACCGAAACCTCTTGCCCAATCGGAGTGAATATTTCTGCTGAATCACTCAGGCATTCAGAGAAAGTCGTAAGCACATGCCAAGGAAGAAAAAGATATGGCTTCGCTTGGCCAACCATCTTTCTTCCTTTTTGCTCCTCCGGACAGCACCGTAGAATTATTGAACCGCCCGGTTACCCTGACGCTTCAAAGTTTACGAACTCTTATTCAAAACTTGTGACTGTTTCTGTTGAATTTACTAAGACGCATGCCAAAGTAGGAAAAATATGATTTCTGGGGTCCACTCTTCGTCCTCTTACCAAGCGCAGCTTTGAATTAATGGACCGCCTGAGTACTACCGTCAAGCAACCGGTATTAATTACTAGATAATTGGTTACTAAGAGAATATAACCTATGTTGAATAAGCAACTGTTGTGTTACTAGAAAAAACATGCAAGCGCAGGGTGGTGGTCGAAACAGATTCTTTCGAGATTATTAATTTGCTTTCTGATCTCTCTTTGGACCGATTGAGTTTTCTATTTTGATAACAGAAATCCAGCAGATGCTTCAACGGAAGTGGGTAATTCGCATTTAGCATGTCTTTCGGGAAGGAAACCAGTGTGTCAATAATCTCGCTCATCTCATTAGCGGGTTAAGTCCGAATTTATATATCCTTCAGAAGCCCCCTTTTGACGTCTAGGAACTTCTTTATTGAGATGCGCTAGGCACAGTATACCTACGAACATTCATATAATCTGTATTTTCCTCTTGTATATAAAAAAAACGTGCAAAATAATAAGAGAAAAGGTACACTAGTTAAGTTCATTCAAACAAGCCGGCCATGAGTCATTCATTTGAATATGTAGGACCCAGTACATTGTCTTCTTGAAGAATCTGACCGTTCATTTTTATTAAGCATGTGGAGCCGCCTTGTTGTCCTTTGTCATTCTTTATTTCTGACATCTGTAAACACGTCGTTGATGCATATTGAAGTTTGAGAATTTAACGAATACATTTAATATTTCAGAAATATTTAACAGCAACTTCTTGCCAATCAGAGTAAATGTTTCTGTTGAATTTACCAAAACGCAGGCCAAGGGAGGAAAAATATGGTCTCTGGGGACCACTCTTCATCCTCTTACCGCGAGGCGCAGCTTTGAATTACTGCCTGAGTAGTATTGTCAAGCAACCGGTGCCTCGGTACTATCCCTCGCTTAAGTAAAAGTTTTAGTTGTTATATTGTGGTCATCATTATTATCATCATCGAGTTTGAAATATCATAATAAAATAGAATTTGAGAAAGATCGATAATATACACCCTTACTCATATATAATAAAGAGGCTATTTATAGTTATTTTAGTAGCTATATTGTATATATAGCTACATATAGTTATTTTAGTAGCTATATTGTATATATATATATATATATTTATAATTTTAATCACCTATATTAGTTTATAGTTGATTTGTATATTGTGATTGATTGGGACGATATGTGAAACTATATCAAGGGATAAAAGTGGAGAAATGGGACTGAAAAATAGTAAAAGAAATAAAAAATAATATTTTAAATTTTATATTAGATTCAATCTTAGTTTAAATTATTAAACTAAATTTATTATTTTTTATATATTAATAGACAATATTATTTTAATAAAGTATTTTATATTATATTATATTTTTTGTTATTTTAATTCTTATTTATTATATGTTGGTTTTATAACAGTTTAATACCGGTTGAAACTTTAAATCTTTAAACTTTCATGTCCAATCCAGTTTTGAAAACATTAGGTAAGTTTTGTTCGCTAGTTGATCATTGCCAATTTTTTTATCAGGCTCTTCCTATACATGCTTTAGTACATGTTGATTTTTCAACAAATTGATTGTCCATCTAGATGAAGTGCAAGGTTTGGAGAATATCAATATGTTGAAATTCAAGTAGAAAATTCTTATCACATTGGCTAAGAAAATCGTCAGTCTTCAATATTAGTTTTGTATTTCAATGTTGCACTATGTTTCAAAAAGAGAGGCGAAATGTTCGCAAAGGCTAATGATTTTACATGTATTTCTCAAGTAGTTGTTAGCAAATATGGACAACCTCTTGCCCGATCGGAGTGAATAGTTATGTTGAATCAGTCACTGCAAGCTCAGGCATTCAAAGAAAGCGACACTTGTAAGCACATGCCAAGGAAGAAGAAAAAGATATGGCTTGGGCAATCATATTTCTTCCTTAGTCCTCTTACGGACAACACCTTTTAATTATTTGATTTATTTCTATATCTCTACTATTACTAATTTTGATCATAGTATTCTCTCCTAATAATTTGGAGAATATTAGTTTTTAAGTTTAAAGTGTGTGATGTAATCAACATTTTATTTAAAATATATGTTAGTTGATTGTATTGGTACATATTGAATCCAATCCTAAATGAAAAACCTACCTAATTTCTTAAAATACTAAACATAATATTTAAATTTGTAAATAAACACTTAATATACATCATAATTTAAATTTTGTTTTAAAAATTATATTAAATTTTAGAAAAGATTAGGAATAAAATGATTATAAATTTTATTAAATCCTTAATCAAATATGAAATCTTAGACAGGAAATTTGAGATGCTCTTGCAAAAGATATAGTAGATGACAAAAATTTTGAGTGAAGAAAATTAAAAAGTCTCATGTTATATGGACTTTTTAGGGCCTTTAAGTTAAATCAAAGAATCCAATGCCATCCTATTTGGTCGTCATTTGAATATCGAACCATCAAGATAGGATTTATGGAAATATGCCATTTGGCTGCTATATTAAACTTGTAATACATATAACGTGTCCAGTTATATGGAGTCCTCTAAATTAGTAGCAGAGGATGTTTATCAACTGCACTTATCTTTCAGAAGGTCTATAGCAAATATCAACAACAATCAGAGGGAATGTTTCTGTTGAATTTACCGAAACGCAGGCCAAGGCAGGAAAAATATGGTTTCTGGGGACCACTCTTCACCTCTTACGGACTGCCTATGTACTATCGTCAACCAACCGGTGTTACTTGAACTTGTGAGCTACTTTCAATTATACAATGCTTAGAAGATGAATCATAGCATCTGTGACGTCCAAGTAGTATCAGCTAGCGAAGAACGTGGCAGCAGATTAAGATGATTGAATTGATTAAAACTTTTCTTCATGAATTTAAGGAATAACAAAAAAACTCAAAATAAAATTACAATTGTTAAATCTCGATTAAAAATATTTTTTTAACTAAATATTCAAAATAAGTCTTTATAAATATAATAAGAGTTGTAAATCTTTGATTTATTGCAACTTTTATCTAACTCTTTTAGAAATAATAATATTTTCTTTGAACTAACCATGAAAAGTTATAGATGGTATAAAATATCAATATCTTATTTTAACTATAGGAGATGACTTTAAATTAGAATGAACTCTATAAAGGAGATTATTTTAAATTATATTAAATATTAGAAATAAAATGACTATAAATTTGATTAAAACCCAACTCAAAGTCCAAATGTAATGATCAAAATTTTGTGTTAAATTACATAATGAGAAAGGCCTATAAAAGTATAAATTGAGCTTAAGAAAGTAAGGGAGGAGGGAAACTCGATCTAAAAAAGTATTTTGCTTCTTCTGTGATGACTATATGATATTTTTATTTCTCTGCATGCTTAACACACTTATTAAAACAGTTTATTTATTTTTAATATTATTATTATTTGATTGTCACTAAAATTAATAGATGTGAAGTCTTTTTGACTTAACAGATGCATTGTATCTAAGTTTATTAATCTTGTCAAAAATAAGTTTATTAATCTTATGTTAGCGTGATTCAAAATAAAGTGCATGCAGGTACATTAGAAGAAGAAACTGATGATGTTGAAGGCATTCAAAGATTAGAGGAAATTATTTCTAATTTACATTATAAAAATGCCATCAATGTAGAGCAGATTCTGAATTATCCTAGTGAAAATAAAGCTTTAATGGAATCGCTTACAGACGAAGAAATTATTCAAGAGCAATGAGTATGAAAGATAATGACAATCAAGATCCAGATGATAATAATATTATACTACATGTTTCTCCAAAAGAAGCTTTTCTTGCCATAGAGACTTTGAAAAGTTACTTGCTTCAAAATAAAAAGAATGTGTCGAATTTAGTTTATGTCCTCCAAAAAGTTAAAGATAAAATTGAATTCAATTCGCATGAAAAGAAGAATCAATTGATTATAGATACATATTTTAGAAAAACATAAAATTTGAAATAAAAATTGTTTAGAAAGTGCTTTATTTTATGAATTATATATGTAATTTTCATACTTATTTAATTAATTATTATTTTATATTTTCAGTAGGCCTCAAGGAATTTTTAAAAAAATATTATTTTATGCATTTAGCGAGGTTATTATTTTATCCCATTAGCTTAAGTCGGGACTGAAAAAAATTATTATTTAATCAAGATTATTAATTTATTGAATATTCATTTATCGAGATTTTACTGTAATATGAAGTCACAATGCTGTCAGTAGCCTCAGCATGTTCACAAATGGGTCATTTTTCTCTTTAAAAATGTAGCCTCATCATGTTCACATTGTTGGGACAGAATTTGAAATGCCTTCATAGACATGTATATCAAGTTAGGCAAATAAGTAATGGCTTCTAAAACTTTTGGTCTTAAGGGTATATTAACCATTAAACAATATACTTAGATATATTGTTTAATGTATGGAAATAGGTCAACATGTTTTCGTGATGAAAGAAGGAAGATCATCTATCAAGGGTTTGTGTACTCAATAGTATATATGATAGTTAATATAAAAGCAATTTATCAAATACTAAATTTGTATAATGTATACTAATATTCAACCTACTAGTAAAGATAATTACATATGTAAGGGTGCAATGTATTATAATATCCATTAATGTAACAGTAACAAGTACTATATTTGATATATTTATGGGATAAGTATTATAATGTTGATTAATGAAATCAATGTATAATTATAATACTATATGTCATAATTAAGTATATATGATAAATTAATATGTAATTATAAGTGCCATATTACATAGTAATATATAAATGATTATAAGTGATAGATAAGAATATTAATGTTATATTTCATTATACTTATAATTATAGAATGTGTAAACATGATACTTACATATGTAAATAGATATATTACATACTACATATAAAGGGTACATTATATATATTATATAATATATATAATGAAATAATTAGTTATTTCATATTGTAGTTACAGTATATATATATTATAAGAAAATAATCACCATAAAGGGTGTTATAAGCCCTCCCCAGTCATGAATGGTATATCCAATACTATATATACTGCTTATACAATGTATTTGTATTATAGAGAATTAACGAGCAGATTACAATGTACCATACATTATATACATGTATAATTTGATTACACTATAGAATATATCATGTCAAACTATGCATTAGTGTATATACACATACATCATAGTGGCATAACCTGTCACACCGTTATAGTATATTATGTATAGTATATATACATACATAGAATAGTAAACATTATATATTTAGTGTATTATTATATCACCAAATATAATGTTATATATTATGATGATAACACAAAAGATAAAATAACAAAGAGAATATAAATGTATCCTATTTATCATATGTAATCACTTATAAATATGTACATATATCAAACGTATATGCTTATTTAGCAAACATGGTTTAAATATATTACATTACTGGTTATTTATAAATTTGTTCATATCAATATAATTTGTATGATTAATTTTTATTATCCTATAGTAATAAGTATTAATGAATGAGTATAACTATATATATAGATACAGTTTAAAATACATATATATAAGCACATACCACATGCAAATATAGATACACATTACTATATTTTTAAATTATAGTGATAATAGAATGAGATACTGATTTATGTACTTATATCATAAATCATTATATTAAATTATTTCCATAGCATTACATATTAAATGTAGAACATATCCTAAATACAAATTATATATATTTAAAATGTTTGTACATTAAATATTAATATGTCATTTGATATATATACATAATATATAACTATATTTTTTGTGCACATACTGATTTATGAAGGTTCCTAAAATATATTATATTTTATAAGTACATTTCGGTGATTGTATTATTTTAATGAAGATATTATATGTAATATGTATATATAAATCGACGTTAATATATACTTATACCATAGTTGTAATTCCTACATATGTCTTTAGATATAAATCACATTCTTCAAAATATATTAAATGAAGTATTATTGAATAATTCATTAAATAAGTATGTAATTAAACAAATATATATTTTAATTTAAATTATGTAATTGAATATAACAAAATAAAAAATATTCAAGAGCTGTGTTAATTATGTGCTTAATACTATGGAAACGAGCCATTGGTGGAATAACACAATATTACCATGTAAAGTAATATGGTAACGATGTTAATAAGCTAAATATTAATGTAGTATGGGTATTCTACATTACTTGTATTAGCATATTAAATATATATCATAAAACATGTATATACGTTGCGAGATACATAATGAATATATGTTATATTAATTAATTATGAATACATGTAATATTTACTAGTAATTATGTTAATGATTTATTATCTATAAAATATAATAACACGAGCAACTCATAGGTTTATTAATATGTTTAAATAATAAGTATTAATAATATAATAAGCATATTAAAAACACATAATCTATATATGTTTAATATAGATAATTATATATATATTAATATATAATATATCAAAGCCATTAAATTATACCACATGTTAATTATTAATATATTTTAACTTTAATAGATGTATTATTTAGATATGATTATTAATTAATTATACGCTATACAACATCATTACTCAATAAACCCTAAACACATATATGCTAATATAACATAATTAATATATTATAATATATTAATATTATAATATATTAATTATAATATTGAAGCAGATTCGACATTAGGAACAAAAGCTCCATGGTCTCGTATATAACATAATTAATACCACATATCGTTAGTGCATATCATTTCAAACATGCTATAGTGAGCCATTATTTGTTATATACTAGGTTTTGATTTTTCTTAATCTTAAAGAGTTGTTGCTCAGGTCACAACTGTCATTATCTAATTATGCATTCATGTATGGAATGCATCTGTCATAATCAATCATGTACTCATCAATTACATGCTCGGTTTTGCTAGTATAATATTAATGGAGTGCCTTTGATAAATGAGTGAGAGCATATGTTGGCATAATATACAGTATATGTAAAATATGTGAATTATTATCAATGGTTATATGAAATTTATTATGTACTATATACATAGTAATTATATATACCTTACTATGTATACGTTTTAATGTAAAGTTTTATATACACAATTTAATAATGTTGGAGTATCAAAGTTTTGGCTCCATTGTGTACAATCAGTATGTGTATATTATATATTGGTTCTAATTAAGCATATCTTTAGGGTTATGTCATAAGTCAACCGCATACCAACTATATATGTTAGTAATATACCCTAACATATATAATTTTAGGTATTGTCTACATTTATATACCTATGTCACAATCATCGGACCTTGATTTTCATGACATAATATATATTAAATATCTATTAAATAACATATTGATATTATTAATAATATTATCTAGATTGGCATAATATCAATATCTTAATATGTACTAAAGTTTTAATATAATTATCAAATATTTTTATAATAAGTATTAATAACATGTTAACTATATAAATTTTGGAATTATATATAGTTATAATAAGTATAATTATACACAATATAGTACATATATATGTCTATCATACCTTATATTTAAACATAAAATTGTATAAAAATAATTTATAATATATTTTTATAAATATATGGCAATTATTCAATTATTCTGTATACTTAATATATTACTCAATATGTTATTTTAATACACATAATGTATATAAATATATAACATTATATTAATACAATTGCTTATTTATAATATAGTACTTGTTTACATTACTTAATTCACAAATTAACATTACTTATGTACAATGGTCCTTCACTTTTAGCATTATTTAATAATTTAATATAGTCTTTACATTTTAATGATGCCATCATTAAATGGTATATACTATATTTACATAACTCCAACATTATTCATAAATTAAACATGATATTTAATTAAATTACTTATTAATAATGTTGATAATTAATTACTTACTATATGTACAATAGCAAATTATTGTATAGGGTTATACCATTTAATTACAATATATTCTGATATAGTTTAGACTGTAATGTTGTGATTTATCTCCACATAAGTAAAGGAGAATGACTGTAAATCCTTACACTGTAAAATTGTCTATAACCTAGCATAACTCAATAACGATGCTCATTTCAAATGATTTCATTGCTTCCAGCCCATGTAAAGTGAAATGTTATATACGATATTCATTTAACGTGCTATTATATTGTATTATATGTATAATACAATATGGATTAATATATAACATTTCACTTTAATATGGATTAATAATTATACATAAATTATTTAATGTATATCTCAATTTAATTTAATTTATTGCCAATTAATTATCAACATTATTAATAATAATACCACACTCATCCTATCTATATACATAAGTAAATATTACCATATACAATGATAAGGTTATCATTTTGTATATGGTAATATTTACTTATATTATAAATGTTAGTAGTGTGCCCTAGGCCAATGAACATTTGTGATTCATGTATCAACATTATGATTTGTTAATAATATATTATGAGGTATTCCGTTTCATATATGCATGTATTTCATTTATGTAATGTGATTTACATTCCATGAATGGTATTAAACTTATGTCATCAAGTATGTG
>JANITW010000008.1:56017447-56033180 GCA_027564335.1 Erythroxylum williamsii
ATGTGTATTGCATCTGCATAGTAGAAATATTGAATATGAATAATGTGAATGTGAAATTCTGTAAAGGTGTGAATGTGTAATATTGTGAATGTGCACTATGAAATAAAGTGTGATGTGTGAATATTGTGTGCTATAATTGGGTGAGCCATCGATGATGGTCACTCACTGAGTTCGCAAAACTCACCTAAAATTTGTACTTATTTTTTAGGACTCAGAATAATACCCCATTAGGCAACTGGCGTAAAGCACCTGCATGTGAGTGAGAGAAGAGGTCGGGATCAGTTCGCATCTGCATTAGTGTCTTCCTATTTCCGTATACAAGTTTGTACACTTGACTAATTGATTTTTATATATGAAAGGGCCCGCGTAATCATTGTAATTTACTGGCGTTAGTGTATGTTTATGTTTGTGCTTTAAAAAAAATTAATTACACTGAGTTTTTGACTAAGTGATGTAGCACGTTACCCTCGCGGGGTACGATCTCGGATATCACCATCGATGTCAGGTTCGGGTCATTGCGGGAGTGGGGTGTTATATTAGGGCCATTAAAACTATGAAAATAACTAAACTACTAATGGAAATCTTACAAACTATTTAATAAAAAAAACACTTAATTATTGGGTTACCTCCTAACCAACACTTCCTTATGGGTCTTATAGCTAGACTTCTCAACCAGCCCTTTTTCAACTTGGATCTATAATTAGCGGAATGCTTCCACTTGTTTTCCTATATAAAAGTTTACAAACTTACAAATAGGCGATATATTGTAAGATAATAAGGACATAAGGTATCAAATTAATAAAACCAATTAACTCTACTAGTGCCTTTTTTAGTAACAAACTATCAATATAACAAGGAATAATAAAACCCTTTAGATCTTCAATTGATTCCAATAGTTTGTCTTATGGTAAGTAAGAGCCCTTCATACTTAAGATGACTATTAATTAGTCCTTGATGGCTTTCTTATTTGGCTCCTCCTCTTCTTCTTTCTTTATTTCTTCCACTCTCTCTTGGTGATCAATAGCTTCCTCCATCTATTCAGCCTCTAACTCCTCTTCACCTTATAAAGTTGTAGTATTCACATGTCCCTCAAAGTTGGCTTAATGCATTAGAATAAAACACCTAGCTCTTTTTGAAACTATAGAAGGCAACCTCTTGTAGAGCAATGCCTTTCACAAGGACATTTACAATATGTTTATACTCCTCTTACTTCTATTGTTCTAAAAATCCATATGAAACTTGATTGTTCTATGCAAATTCATAATAATTGCTCCACTTGTATTCTTAGAATAGGTATCTTAAGGCCACCTTTATGCAATTCAAATGCTTCCACGTACAGTTTAATGCTTGATAGGTATAAATTTCGTTATATTTTTATATGTTATTTCATTGGAATTCATACCTATTTTTGTGTTTAATTGCTCATTTTATGTTCTTATTGGTTTTACATGTAGATTTAATGATTAAATATAAAATTTGGATGAAAGCATGAAGAATTGGAAGAAAAAGGAGCAAAATGACCTAACAAAAGAAAGCTTAAACTGGAGCAGCACATGACGACATGGACAACATTTCTTTCATCCTTTAAATGACATAGCACTTGGCACATCTCAAGCATTGAGAGAGCTACAAAATGCAGCCAACATTAGAGATAGCAATTCATCCTAGCTCCATGAGGATTTGACCCTAACTCACCATAGTTATATAGTTAGGTTAGTTAGGTATTTTATTATTTGGTAGCTTACGACGAGCCTCACCAAATTTTTGGCACTGTTGTTGGGGAGTTAGTGTGTGTTAATTGTTGTTTCTTGTGTTATTTTTATTTTTGTTTTTGCTGATCTTTTTCATTCTTTGATCGGTTTGTATGTCCCACAGTTCCTCAAAACACATTTGTTTGCGTAAATTTGCTAAAAAAAATAGAGGATCATTACTTTCTTCATTTAACCCTTTCTCTTTTTTTTTCTCCTATTGCAAGTCACACCAAATTTCATTAGAGAGAGTGAGGAATCTATACAAATCTTCCCAAAAGTGGTCGTTCCTTATCCTTTGAAGAAGAAGTTGGCAGGAGTTTAGAAAAAATAAAGGAGATTATGGAACCTCATCAGCACACCTTAAAGGAGCTTACAACTCCTTCTTTTAACCCTAATTTGCTTTGTATCAATTATCTAGATAATGAGTTGGAAGTTGAAATCAAACCTGGACTGATATGTGCATGGCCCACTTTACAGGTTTTCATGACACCAGCTCACTGGGATTAGGCTACATCACCGATCCCAACAAGTTTTTGAAGGAGTTCCACATCGCATGCTCAGGTATAAAGCCAACGGGAGTCTTAGTAGGGCAACTCAAGCTAAAGGCATTTCCCTTTGCCTTAGTAGATATAGCCAAGGAATGGTTGTATGACTTGCCCGCCAACTCGGTCAACATATGAGAGCAAATGCAACAGACATTTTTAGAGAAGTACTTCCCTGCCTCAAGGGCTGCTAACATCAGGAAGGAGATCTGTGACATTTGACAAGACATAAGAGAGTCTTTGCATGAGTAGTGGGAGCGTTTCAAGAAGCTCTGCAATAGCTATCTAAGTCATCAAATAAATGACTAGCTACTAATTCAACATTTATATGAAAGGTTGCTTCCTTTAGACAAGAATATGATAGATGTCGAGTGGTGGAGCCTTGGTGAATAAGACATTGGAGGATGCTAGGAACTTAATAGCAACAATGGTAGTGAACTCCCAGTATAGGGGCAATCGCAATTATGCTTCCTCCTCGACAAAGGAGGTGAAGGAGGTCTCCATCTCTAAGTTAGAGCATCAAGTTCAAAATTTGACTTCCTTAGTGCAGTAAGCAGTGATAGGATAAAGGCCTACCAAGGTATGTGGTATTTGTGCATTAGTTGACTATCCTATTGATGCATGCCCTTCCTTGTAGGATGAACAACATATAACACAGTTGGGGGGTTCTAAGGACAACAGAGGAGGGATGACCCTTTTTCCCCCAATTACAATTCAGGTTGGAAGGATCATCCTAACTTTAGGTATGGGAACCCACAGTAAAAGGGCAGTTCTAATGCACGTCAACCTAATTATTAGTAGCAACAGTAGTGGAGCAGCCTTACAAAGGAAGCTACCCCTAAGTGCAAGGATCCAGATATTTTTACAATTCCTTATAAGATCGATAACATGAGGTATGAAAAATGTACGATAGATTTAGGATCTTCGATAAATGTTCTAGATTTTTCTATTTTTAAAGCTCTTAATCTTGGTTCATTAAAGGATACCCGTGTTATCATTCAATTAGTTAATAAATCTAACACATACCTTGAGGGGGTTATCAAGGATGTTTTGGTGTAGGTTCACGAGCTTGTTTTCCCTGCAAATTATGTGTTAGATATGTAGGACAAGGGCTCTTTGAGCCCTTTAACAATTTGTTAAGAAGGCCATTCTTGAAGACTTCTCAAACAAAAATCGATGTACATAGTGGGATGTTAACTATGGAGGCCGATGGCGAGGTAATTCATGTCAATATCTTTGATGCCTTGCATTATCCATTAAATTGTGAGTCAGTTGCCAAGGTAGATATTCTTGACTCTTTGGTAGAGCAGTGGTCTCTTCTTTCTACAGGTGACCTTTTGGAGGTAGCTTTGGCAAATGTGTCTGGATATTGGCAAATCAAGTTTGAGTTGGAAGAGGACCTAAAGGAAGCAATTTGGACACTGGAGACGAGTTGGAAGAGGACCTAAAGGAAGCAATTTGGACACTGGAGATAAGTCCTTTTGGTAGGTATGTCCCTCACTTTTTATAATTGCCTGTTAGTACTAATCGACTACTACCTTCTATTGTGCAGGTACCAGAAGTGGATGTGAAAACCTTACTAACTCACCTCAAGTACACTTATCTGGGCACCAACAAGTCACTTCCAGTTATCATAGCAAGTGATCTTACAAAAGTGCAAGAAGAAAAGCTTGTTAGCATGTTGCGGGAGTACAAGACGACATTGGGATGAACGGTTGCAGATATTAAAGGTATTAGTCCCTCTTTATACATGCACATGATTTTTCTTAAGGAAGGATGTAACATCCTGTTCCCATACAAAAGGTTAGAACCCCAGATTTTTGTAAATGAGAAATGACAATGAGAGATAAGAAAAATACATTTCATACTCATGCATATTAGTAGCATACACACGTATGTGAATAGATTTTCATACATATGGCAATGACTGTTTAAGCACTCATTTGACATTTTTTGGGTGTAAATGATTATGATGTGAATAGTGAGTATTTTTTTCTTGAAAATTGATTTGGTGAATAATATTATTGATATAGAAATTTTGGTAAAATTTTAAAATTATGGGTATTTTTGGATTTGAAAAAATGCCAAGTGAAAAGATAATTGATAAATGACAGTAGAAATAAATGTCAAATGGTAGTATAAATGATTGATAAGTGACATTAAGATTTAATGACAAGTTTTATTAAAAATTAGGTGACAATTGGATTAGAAATTGAGAGACAAATGGAGTGATTATTAAGAGTCATATGTTAGCTTAAGAAGAGGACTTGTTATTTTGATTTTTTTTTGTGGTAAGTGTCATGAAATGTGTCATGACACCCACCAAGCCAATGTTGCTTTGCTCTTTAAACACACCCCACGTCATTTACATCTTGCAATACCATTTTTATCTTTGTCTCTCACGTATGCCATATGCTTTCTTTTTATTCTTCATTTTCACTTTCTTCACTCACGATCATTCCGTTCTCACTCTCAACATGTTGAGTTTTTACTACCATTCACTTTGTTTATTCAAGTTCTTTGCTGTCTCTTCATTTTGCAACTAAAAACCTAACCTATTACTCCTAGAAGAGTTGATGATCGTATAAGCTTGGAGGCTAGGGTTTCATGGTGATTTGAAGATTTTGGAGTTTTATCAAGTAATTTCTACTTTGATCTTCATAGGTTGTGTAAATGTAAACATATAAGATGATAGTTTGAAGGTGAAATGATCATGATAATGGAGTAGAATGTGTGCAGAAATTCGATGAACATATGTATATGTTGATGTTCTGTTTTTGGTGTTTATACAACTATAGTTTATGAGTTGTTTATGAATGATATTGAGCTGAAATAGAGCTAAGAATGATGAGGAAATGAAGTAGAAAAGATAATTTATGCATAAGATGGTTTGAATGTAACATGTAGGAGTTAAAAAGTTAGAATGATGCTTAAATAAGGGATCATCAAGTAGTGCATGATCGGTCATAAGCATAATTGTGATAGAAAGGAAACATCAGGGAATTGCACGATCATGCACAAGCAAAATCATGATAGAGAGGAAACATCAGGAAGTAAAGCACGATCGTGACAAAGAAGGTGCACTACTGTTTGACAGGCTTTCAACACTCTTCACTCTTTTGACCGTAACTCCTTCTCCAGACCTTCGATTGAATTGAAATTTGAACCACAAGCTCCTTACACATTTTCCTTCCTCTCTACCAGAATGCATTGTCATCTGAATTCACTAGGAAAGGATTGGTAAATGATTGATTGACAATGTTATAATAATCAGGTGCATTGAGTTATGAACTTTAGTGCATGATTAAGTGATGAACTTAGAATAAATTTGTATCATTGAGGTGTAAACTTAAGTTCAAATTAGACATATATGAGTTTTTAAGTATGAATGATCATGAGATGTGAATAAAGGAAACATACCAGGAATAGTCAAATTGTGCATGCATTATACATAACACAAACACATATATGTATGATTGAATGTTCAAGTGATTGTGTAATTAGTAATATGTGTGCAATATGTGCATTGCATGATGTGGATATACATGATAGAATTAGCATCTTGACGTTTTCAAATCTTGGAAGCAAATGTTAAAATGGAGCATATTGTGAGTCTACCTAGATGGTTTCCTCTTAATTAATTGTTTTGTTTAAGCATCTGAACTAAATTATTATTGATGGGAATGTGAATGTGTTACTCCAGACATTAATAGTTCGAGGCATTTGATGCTTGAGAATCACATTGGAAGTGCTCCTTTATGTGAATATGATAAAAATAAGTGTACTTAATATAACTGTTGAATGCCAGACATAGGTCCGATGACATGTGAAAGTGAATGTGTAAAGTGAAATAAAGAGACTGATTGATATTATGTGATTTAATGCATTTCATTATATGAATACACGAATAGATAATGGCAGTTGTGACTAGAATAGCCATAAAAAAAAGCTTAGAGCTCAAAATGTGATTAAGAGCCAAAGGCTCACTATATATGATGAGCCTGGTATCTCCAATGGATATGGGACAATTACCAATGGGCCTAATATCCACAATAGATACGAGACAGTTATAGGCACTCGATTACAACAACGTAATGATCAAAAGTGAGTCTGATGAGTATTGCATATACAATTGATATGTATGTTTAAATGACTAAATTATACTGTTTGAATTATTTCGAATGTGATATATGAAATAAGTGAATAAAGTGCATTTAATGCCACATGATGAATTAATGAAATGATGTGTTATATGTGTTGATGTTTATCTGTGAACTATTTGTGTTATGAAATATAAGTGAGCCATCGGGGATGGTCTACTTATTGAGTTCGTACAACTCATCCCAAAAATTACAACATCATTTTTAGGCTTAAAGGAGTTACATCGTTAGACCAACTAGAGTCCAACCACTGCATACATATAAGAGTTTAAGGTTGGAATCAGTTGTACCTACATATGTCCACAGTTTTTTTTATATTTTAAAAATTGTATTTCATAATTATTGTACATCATTTATGTGAATTGAAAAGTGTATTGACTTTATGACTAGAAATGTTTTGTATTGGGCGCATATGATTACTGGAATATATGATGATGTGTTAACTATTTGTAACATTTGCAACTGAAATTGTTTTTAAAAATAAATTGGGCCAAAAAAGGTTCAATTATTGATTTTTCAGATATATTTGTGATATTTTCTAAATTTTTGAATTAAGTAGGATCAAATGACTACCCTAGCTTGCTACCTCGTAGAGTATGTTCTCAAATACTGATGGATTATTTGGCAATATGTCCTATGAGAGTGGGGTGCTACAGAATTGGCATCAGAGCTCGGGCTTAGTGTCTTACATGGGCATTTTTCAAAACATATGTGAAGATACATACATTTTTGACATGTCATAGCAAGCAGTAGCAACTGATCCCCAGTCTGAGTCCTATTTACATAAGTCCCACGCATGAGCATTTTTTAAGAGTTTGGGCTGATAAAAATAGTGAGAAAAATGATGATCTGTCAAAGTGTAAGAAAGAAAAACTTGTGGATATTTAGAATTGCGAAATAACATATAGTTTGATATGATAGATAGAGATTTACTACATTTGTATTTATGGATGTATCATCGAATTTTACATCAATATTGTACTATGATGGTTTATCCTTGAATGTGAAGTAGAAGTGAATACATTGTCGTGGATTGACTGAGGAAAGTAGAGATATAAATATAAATGATAAGATTTAAAGTTTATAAGCCAATTTGAAAGAAAATAAAATTTTCTATAACCTTGAGAGGTTGAACTTGGACTTGAATGATTGTTTGATAAATATAAAAAGAGTTATGATTTAGCATAAGATTGTATCAGTGGAATTGGGGTTAGAATTTCCTTGAGGTTATGCTTTGACTATTTTGAATTGATTGAGAATGTATGTATATAAGATGAATAAATGATAATTGGAAGATGAGATAAATGATAGCGATATATGTAGGAGATCTCAAGGTTAAGTGCATTTGTTATTGAAAGTGCATATATGATAATGTGATTACTTTGACAAGTGATATTATTAAGTACCTAAGTATTATATGTTTAGATATGAAATAGGAAGTTATCCATGACTTATTGAATGCTTTTAGTCATAGTTCCTATAGTTAACATTCTAAGATAACTCAAGTAGCACATTAAAGTGTTTAAAATGATCATTTAGGGATAGATTACTATATGTGATGAGTTTGAGGAAATAGAAGTAGGGGACGATAGTGGTATAGTCCCCACGATCATGGTCGAGATTAATTGGTTTTGTCACGATCGCGACAAAGTCCTCACGATCATGGCCAATTCCATAAGCTCTTGTCACGATTGTGGAAAGGTCCACCACAATCGTGGGTAGGCACAAAGAGAGAAATGTTGTCTAGAATCAATTGAGATTAAGGTATCTTTGGTATAAGATATTAATTGGTGATTTGTCAAAAATACATTTTTAGGTAAGATGTAATGATCTAGATGGAACTTGCTGAGGTATCAGAGCAAAGGAATCTGCCTACTGCTTCACTGAACTTTATTATAAAGAGTATTTTGATCATGTAAGATATGATAGAAATTGATCCTATTAAGATATTATGAATAGTTGAAAATTGATCTTATTGAGGTATTAAGAATGGCTGAAAAGCAATGATGAATTTAGTTGACTGGTAAAAAGCATGTAAAGAGTATTGATGATTGGGATGAGAAATCTTCTTTTGATGGAGATTTTCATTGAATTAAAACATGTGAGTTGAATGTTCCGTTTTTAGGAATGAATGGCTATTGAATAAATCAGAAGTGAATATCAGAGTCCCATTTTTAACTGAGATTCAAGCAAAAGAAGTTGAATATGCTATAAAGAGTGTATATGTTTTGTTTTATATAAAGCAACCCAACTATGCTATTGGGTTGTTAAATTTGAGATGACACTATTGCTATTGCTAAAGGAACTTAGGTCCACAATATATTCTATATTTGTATATTCATAAGGTACAAGTTAGATTTGACTTTTGTGTTCAAAAAAATATATTTTTTTAGAGTTGTGAATAAATTGAAATGTGTGGAGAAACTAGTAAGAATGGTCTAACATTGGAATAAGTCAAAAAGAAATATGAGGAAATCAAGCAAATGGAGAAAATTATTCGAGAAAAGAAGTCAATTGGGAGATCGAAAATAACGTGACATAATATTACCTTGTTTGAGGAATTAGTTACTTAAGGAATTACGAGAACTAATTATGGGCACATTGAATTTTGGCAATATCTGTTAAGTTAACAAATGCCCTCGACAATATTATGGTACTGAAGAATAAAGTGTCCCAACTTTGCTTGGATCAATTAATGACTATGATCATAAATGATATTTTGATTATGTTCAAATAGTAAAGGGGGCATTTTGAACACTTGATGTTAGTCTTACATATCATAAGTGAGAAATAATTATATGCTAAGTTCAGTAAGTGTGAAGTTTGGCTTGATCAAGTAATAGGTTGAGTCATATAATATCTGAACATGAAATATTAGGAAACCCAAAGAAAATAGAGGTGATGAAAGAATGAGAACTCCGAGGAATATATATGTGAGATCTGGACTTTTCTAAAATTAACTGGATATTAGATACTACCGGAAGTTGTTGAGGGGTTTTTACTGATCTTAACCCTTTGTCAAAACTTCTGAGGAAGAGTGTTTCATTCAGATGGAGTGATAAATGTAAAAAGAGTTTTGAGGAATTAAAACACTGACTAATTAGACCACCGATGTTCGCTATTTCATCTAGACCTAGAAGTTATGTAGTATATCTTGATGTTTCACATCAGAAAATTAGGATGTATTTTGATTCAGCATAGAAAAGTGATTACATAAACATTAAGATAGTTAAGGTCTCATGACTTAATGATTTGGTTCATGATTTGAAACTTGCTGCAATGGAAATTTCTTTGAAATTTTGGAGACATAATATGTAAGGTGAAACATTTTGAAATTATTCAGATCATAAAAGTTTAAGGAAAATTATTGAGTTAGAAAGAATTGAATATGAGATAGAGACAATGGAAAGAGTTACTTAAAAATTTCCAATAAAACTAGTTTTGTATCTGATGCACTGATCAAAAAATCCAATGGTAGGGTAGCCTAAAGTCAGATATCAAAGTTACCCAATCTAGTTCAATTAAGAGGATTGAATGTTGAGTTGAATTTAGGGTAAAATGAAGTATTATTAGTTATATTCAATTTAAGACTACCTTTCCACAAAAGGATTAGTAAAGCCCAAAGTGAGGATCCAGAATTTGTGAATCTTATTAAGAAATTAGAAATGAATATGATTTTTGAGTTTGAATTAGAAAATGATACATTGTGATTGAAATAGAGAGTATATGTACCCGATCGACTCTCGTTTGATCTAAAGATCAAACCCTTGGAAGCCGGAGCAAAAATTTAATTTCAAGGATTGCAATATAGGATGCAACCTTGGGTCGTCTCACTTAATTATAACCTAATGCAAGTGGTCTAACCTTGCCTAATTGTCGAAAATGCAAACTAAGTTGATAAAAAAAGAAAAGGAGGTTTGGATCATTTGTAAAAGAAATTTAAAAGATTGAACTAAATGAAAGAAAAATGTATAAAAAGGTATTTTTGGATTTTTTGGTAAGTGAAAAGTAAAAAAAAAACTCAAACAATGATCAAATATGATAAAATCCTCTTGAAAATGAGCTTTGACTATCATGGTTCCAAACAAAACTTTCGGGAGAGAAATTCACTAAGTTTTCGAATGATAAACCTTAAAGAACTCTTTAAGTCCAAGGATTTAATTAATGAACTCCATTTCTTAAAACCTTGTCAAATGCATCTTATTGTGTATTAATAGATGAGCTAATACAAGTAGTCAATATGGATCAAGCTTAATCTCAATATCAAACACAATTAGACAGATAAAAGAGAGTTAACATAATCACCACAAAGACATATATGAGACCTCATATATTAAGCATCAAAGTTCTACATAAGCAAATCCACAACACAAGCATTGTTCAACACTTGATTAAACTTTAATCAAACTAATCTAACCACACGGCCACAAACCCTAACTCAGAAGTTTACAACTATGCAGTTAAACTTGACAATGTAAAACAACTCCCTTTTGAAGCCCATCGAACTCAAGCCATCGCTACATCTTCAAGAAGAATAGGTGTTCTAGCCAAGCATAGTGTCGAGAATCCTCACAACCGTAAGAGCTCTGATGTTACCCATGGTAGCAACAGGAGTAGATGGTGAAGTTGATAGTGGAGGTAGTCGATGGATGAAAGTTGAGAGTGAAGTGTCAGACCATGTTGTGTGTTACTGCCCAAGAGTGATTGTCCCTTATGACCTAATTTGGCATGATTTTATATGTTGGGTCACAGGTCGGGTCGAAATAGTGAGAGAATTTTCTAATTTAAGTCCGGTTTTTGACAGTTCACTGCGGTGACAGACAAGCTGCGTCGCGGCGTACGCTGCTGGATCCTTTGCCGCGACGAGCTTTTCCTTTATGTTGCGCCACGACGGTAGTCCTAGTTTGCCACGACAAACATCCTGAAGCTCATGTACTCGTACTAACTCCATTTAGCCCATTGACTCCTTTCCCTTGAGGCTCCTACAATCAAAAATAGCAATTTTGTAGTATCAATTGTTCTTGGAAAAATTTATAATGTCAATTTGTAACAATTTTTACCATCAAATTGCATAAAATAAAAGTGCACACTCAAGGATCAATTTAAGCATAAAATCAAGAATTAGGAGTCAAAAAGTGTGGTAAAGGTCATAAAAGTGTTGTCAATTTAGATAATAAACTTGGGCTCAATCAAATTCCCCCACACTTAGACCTTTGTACTCCTGGACAAAGTTTATAAGAGTCAAAGAGACATAAGTATAAAGGAAAATTCCGACCATGCTTAAAATAAGAGTAGATAATTGGTAAAAATCATTTTTTTTTCCAGAAATCAATCAAAGCAGACTAAAAAAGTGCCAAGAAAATAAACAATATAAGAATTTAATCCAAGAGATTGAGCAAAAGAGATTTCACTCAAGGCACGGTGTTTGCTCTCATCTCACTTGTTTTTGGATAATTTCACTCTAAAATTTGCTTAATCCATTCTCTACCATAAGCTTATTATAGTTCTACCTGTCCACTACAAGAACTATAATTCTGAAAATCAAGAGATATTTTTAAGGTTGTAATGCACGGAAGGCTAGATGAAATGAAATGAAGAGACGAAAGAAAAAAAAAGTGCATACACCACAATTATGAAATATATGTCAACTGTAAGACAATATTTACAAAATTGACAACATAATTTGTTTCTTAACCCCTTTTTTTCATTATTATTCTGCTGAGAATATTTTCTTTTGAGAACATATATATATATATATTTCTTCTTTTTGGAAATTGTTTTCTTTCTTTCTTTATTTTATTTTATTTTTCATTGGCTTTTCTTAATAACCAATTTCTTGAGATGACTAGAAGAAAATGAGAAATAAACTATTGACGCCATGAGAAGATGTGTGCATGCACTAAGAAATATGGCTCAAGGGGCTAGCAATGGATAGATTTATGGGGTTTATGTTTGGGTTAATAGGGTTTTGAAAGATTGCCTCTATCATGTTAACAATGTAACATCCCAGATCACCCGCTTATAAATATTGTCCGCTTTTGGCCTTGGCCCAGCCAAGCCCTCACGGTTTTGCTTTTCCCAACGCCTTCCTAGGAGGTCACCCATCTTAAAACTACTCTCGCCTAAATAAATTTAACCTCAGAGTTTTGATGGGATCCAGTCCGTTAGGCTATGAAAAACGTGTCTGGAAGGGAGAGGTATCCATACCTTTATAAGGCGTACATCGTTCTCCTTTCCAATTGATGTGAGATCTTACACTCTCTACCCCCTTAGGGCCCAGCCCTCTTTAGGGTCTAGTCTAATTGTTACAACGGTTCGGATACCGGCTCTGATATCACTTATAATAGTCCAGATCACCCGTTTACAAATATTGTCCGCTTTGGGCCTTGGCCTATTAACTCACTCATCCAGTGAACATAGGTCCTAGTTTTGGTACACAAAAACATAAAAACATCATATGTTTCAATCAAATCTTGATAGGAAAACCAATATCAAGATAAGCCAAAACAATCATGTGTGACACCATTAGTCGGCCAAACTAATGTGTACACCCACCGATACTCAGTGTTGGCTCGACTTTCATCCGTGATGAGTTCGGACTACAGTCGATAAGAGAGTTATGACCCTAAGTGATGACCTCATTGGTGTCCAGACCCTTGGTGTGGAATCACCCGCAAGTCCTATAGAAAAGTGTCGATACGGCGACTCGACTTTCATGTACCAACATTTAGGGTACGAGGGTCGCTTAATCATAATCAATTGTACCCAACACACGATTGGCTAATCGTCTCCTCACCAATCACAAAAAATCAGATACAACATTTAAGTATAAAAAATCAAGTAAGGCATCATGCCTTTTTTTATCGATCCAACTGATAAAATGAAACCTTACTGTGGCTCTAAGCTAACATAGAAAACATACACGTAGCATATATGACTCATTTGTGCATAAGTAAGTTTGAAAACATTATTTCATGCCATAAAAGTCATCTTTTGCACTCTAAGTGCAAAGTTGTTCAAAACATAGTTTCAGAAAATAAAGCATTATTCTTTTACACTTCGAGTGCAGGTTTGTTGAAAACAATGTCATTTCTCAAAATATGAAATAAAAACATTAGTTGCACTCCAATAGCAAAGAGTTATTCAAAACAAAATTATTTATTAAATACACAAATATACTAGCATCTATTGGAGATTAAGTTCTACTATGCATTACCTAGGTCCAAAATTCACATGCATGTCTTAGAGTGATCTAATCCTATATGAGAAATATGGTTCCCCAACTTACCTCAAAAGAAGGTATACACTCTCTTAGTTTCAATAATCCTGGGTACGGGCTTCTTAATTCACTACTCCTGAGCCTTTATACATAAAAATACATATGCTGAAATTACTACTTAACATAAATTTTATGTTTATACACCCTCTATTGGAGTATAAAACACAATATCACTCTCTTTAAGCTATAGGATTTAAACATTAAGCTTATCACATAGTTACTTCCTTACTATTCACATTAGCTTTTCTTTTGCATTTCCTAAGGCATTTTAATGCCTTTAATCCAATACTTACTCATTTCATAACATAATTAGGCACATCTTTATCCAAGCACATTAGGTCATTACTCATCAATCTAAGCAACAATTCAAGTTCACTCTAAGTAAACATGAAAGCATTTTCTAATGCATACCATTATAAGGCCTTAAATCCTAAGCCAAGTTCACTTAGGCATTTTAACAAACACCTTAAGTGCATGGCTTTTCAAGTCATTTTTCCAAGACTTTATCATAATAGTTCTTGCTCCTATCAGGTCATATAGTAAACACTCCCATTCAATAACACATGCCACCAATCCCTTCAAATCAACTCCTTTCATTTAAGCTACATTTGTCAATTACATAACTCATTACCATAATCCACCTCTTCTCCCACATTTGAACTAAACTTAACCAACACACATTTTCTTCATTCTTCATCATCAATTCACATCATACATGTATAATTAACACCATAGGATTCATTGAGACCATCAATTCCAAAATTTATTCAAAAATTCACAAACTTTCACCTAAAGGGGACAATTTCGGTTTTGGCTTAAAGAACCCTCTCCATGACATATTTCATTCATCTAAACTATATTTCATACATAATCAAGCATGGAGAACAATATATCTTAACACCAAACTCAAAATCATAATGTAGAGAGAGATGAGACAAAATTTACCTAAACCTTCCTTTGATGATATCTTCAAATCCTTTGAGATTTTCTCAAATATAATGATAGATTTGAGTTCCTTAATCCCAAATTAGCTTAAAACACCTTGTTTTGAATTAAAAAAACAAAAATAAGGGTGAATTTTGGTGATGGCCAAAACTTCCTTTTCTTTCTCTCTTTTCTCCTTTCTTCTCCTTTCTTTCAATTAAAACAAAATGTCTTAAGACCTTAGAAATGTGATCCACGGTCATAAGTGAAAGAAGAGTCTAGAATATTGACTCTTCTTTGACAAATAGGAATTACTATTTTGCCCTTAGCTTATGTGAAATTACCATTTTACCCTGCAAACTTTCCTAAATTTGCAATTAAGCCCAAAATTTGGAAATCACCAAAATTTTTATTTTAATTTTGGTTCTTGGGATTTTGGAAACAATAACTAAGCCCCTTAACTTTGTAAAATTACATATTGGTCCTCCAAGAATTGAAAAATTACGTTTAAATCCTTTGACTTTTAACAATTGGCAAATAAGTTCTTATGTACATCAACTTTTTCAGTTAAGCTTTATAGGCATCTAATAAGTCTATAAATCATGTCTAATCACCTATAAGGCATTAGAACACATTTAATTTAACCACCATGGTTATATCCATCCGATGGACTCGGTTTTTCACACTTAAAAGCTTATATCTTAGAAATCTCCAAGATTTCACTTACTAATGAACTCTAAGTAAGTTCGTGTAAGGGCATATAACATTATAAATCTTTGGCATGCGTACCAAAAGGATTCAAATTTATTTTTGAACTCATATACAACCATGTATATATCAATATACAGTAGTATCTCTAAATACAGAACAATCACCAAAGAGCTTAGAAAGTCTGACATTACAGTGCAACTCCTATGAAGCTCCCATTTTTCATCACTTCTTACTCTCTTTTGCTTAATCTATGATTTCTAACTTATGTCTTCATTTTTACTTCCATTTCAGCTCAACTCATTCCAATACAAATGAAAATCTATAGCTGATTTAATTTAAAATTAATATAAAATTCATAAAATAATT
>JANITW010000008.1:56061452-56083606 GCA_027564335.1 Erythroxylum williamsii
AAGAATACTCTGTCTCCCACATTATACTCCATATCACGTCGATGTTGATCCACATAACTCTTCTGTCTATCCTGAGCCGCTTTGATTCAACTTCACTTTATCCACTGTATCGTGTATCAACTCTGGCCCATCAATCATTCTCAAGCCCTCTTCATCCCAATATAATGGCGTACGACACTTTCTTCCATACAATTCCTCATAGGGTGCCATTTTGATACTACTGTGGTAATGATTATTGTAGGCAAACTCAATTAATGTCATATATTGATCCCAAGCTCCTCTAAACTCTAATACACAAGCCCTGAGCATATCCTCAACAGTTTTAATTGTCCTCTCACTCTGTCCATCTGTCTGAGGATGAAACGCTGTACTAAAGTTCAACTTAGTCCCCATAGCAGACTGCAAGCTCCTCCAAAACCTCGAAGTAAATCTGAGATCCCTATCTGATACTATGGACATTGGAACCCCATGCAGTCTCACCACCTCATTCACATTCTTTTGGGCCAACTGATCGAGTGAGTTATTCTCTCTCACTAGTAAGAAGTGGGCTGATTTAGTCAACCAGTCCACTACGACCCATATAGCATCATGCTGTCTCGGAGTCTTAGGCAATCCCATAATGAAGTCTATAGTGATCCGTTCCCATTTCCACTTCGGAATGGGCAACGAATGTAACTTCCCTACTGGAGCCTGGTGCTTCGCCTTAACTTGCTAGCAAGTCATACACTTAGACACATACTCCACCACTTGCTTCTTCATTCCAGGCTACCAGAAATGTTACTTCAATGTGTTATACATCTTGGTAGTACCAGGATGCATAGCATAGGTGGCCATATGAGCTTCCTCAAGAATCTCCTTCCTCATATCATCTACATTAGGCACACATAGCTTATGTCTCAACCATAAAGTCTCATCCCTCAAATCAAACTCAGAATATGGATTTGCCTTCACTTTCTCTATAAGCTTTACCATATCAGAATCTTTGTTCTATACTCTTCTGATTCTATCATGTAGCATCGACCTCAACTTCAAAGTAGCAATTAGTTCCTCATCTTGCTCCAGATTCAGATCTACATTCAGTGCTCTCAAATGATTCAGATTAGGTAGCCTCGATACCTGAATCTGAGCAGCACTGATATTAGACTTCCTGCTCAAAGCATCAGCGACCATATTAGCTCTCCCCGGGTGGTACTCGATAGTGCAATCATAATCCTTCAATAATTCAATCCATCTCATCTGCCTCAAGTTCAACTCTCTCTGACTAAGCAAATATCTTAAACTCTTATGATCTAAGTATATCCAGAAAGTCTCTCCATACAAATAATGTCTCCAAATCTTTAGAGCAAAGACAACTACAGCTAGTTCTAAATCATGTACCGGATAATTGATCTCATGAGACCTTAATTGTCTCGATGCATAGGCAATCACCTTGCCATACTACATCAGTACCCATCCCAATCCTTGATGCAACACGTCACTGTACACCACATATCCTTAGATCCTCGATGGAATGGTCAACACTGGTGTAGTAATCAACTGATGTTTCAGCTCCTCAAAGCTCTTTTGACACTCCTCATTCCATTGAAATACTACATTCTTCCTTAGAAGTTTTGTCAGAGGGGCCGAGATCAAAGAAAACCCCTTAACAAACCTTCGGTAATATCCGGCTAATCCTAGGAAGCTTCGAATCTCTGACACATTTCTCAAAGCTTCCCAATTCATCACTACCTCTATCTTCTTCGGATCTACCTGTATGCCATCTCCAGCCACTATATGCCCCAGAAATACAACTTGATCCAGCCAAATTCACACTTACTGAATTTGGCATATAACTGCTTTTGTCTCATAATCTGTAAAATAACTCTTAGATGCTCAACATACTCCTCCCTGCTCCTTGAATACACCAAAATATCATTAATAAACACAATCACAAATCGATCTAGGTAGGGCTGAAATACCCTATTCATCAGGGCCATAAAAGCTAGCGGGGTATTAAACAGCCCAAATGGCATCACTAAGAACTCGAAGTGCCTATACCTACTCCTATACCTACTCCTGAATGCACTCTTAGGTACATCAGCTTCAGCTATCCTCAACTGATAGTACCCTGACCTCAAATCCAACTTAGTAAACACCTGAGCTCTCTGCAACTGATCAAGTAAATTATCGATTCTAGGCAATGGGTACTTATTCTTCACCATCACCTGATTTAGATGCCTATAATCGATGCATAACCTCAAAGTCCCATCCTTCTTCTTCACAAACAGCACTAGAGCTCACCAAGGTGAAACACTGGGCCTTATGAAGCCCTTTTCTAACAACTCCTGCAACTAAGCCTTCAGCTCTTTCAGTTCCACAGGTGCCATCCTATATGGAGGAATAGATATAGGAGCAACACTTGGAACCAAATCAATTGTGAATTCTGTTTCTTGATCTAGTGGTAAGCCAGGTAACTCCTCAAGGAACACATCCGAAAACTCCCTAACCACAGGAATATCCAGCATACTTTGCTCGACTCTAGTATCAATGATATGGGCTAGATAAGCCTCACATCCTCCCTGCATCAATCTCAAAGCACTCATGAATGATATCATCCTGGTTGGCACTACCTGACTAATTCCTTTGAATACTGCCCTCGACTGACTAGGAGATTCCAGTATTACCTCCTTGGTGTAGCAGTTCATGATAACCCTATGGGCAGTGAGCCAATCCATGCCTAAGATCACTTCTATTTCCCTCAACTGCAATCCTATCAAGTCTGCCTCTAACTCTGCTTGATCAATCCTAATTAAACACCCCTTGTAGACCTCACCTATAACTGTAGTACTGCCTATTGGCATACTCACCTCCAATTATACTGTAGTAACTCCCTATCATAATTCAACCTATATGTCAAATGCGGTGCGATAAAGGAGTGTGTGGATCTTGGATCTAGTAGTGCAAATGCCTCAAAGTCATAAACAAGAAGCACACCTGCTACCACATCTGGTGAGTCTTGGGCCTCTTGCCTAGTCATGGCATAGACCCTGGCTTGGGACTGCGGTCGGTTGCCCCGCCTCTCAGTCCTCATGGAAGAACTCCCAGCTCTCCCTCTGACTTTACCTCTGCCTCTCTGTCCAGATCCACCCCCTCTACTCTGCTGGACTGTCATATTACTCCCAGATCGCCTGCTGACAATAGATTGAATTCCCAACATATCTGGGCAGTCTCAGATCTGGTGGTCTATGAAGCCACATTTAAAACAAACTCTAGTCGATCTCCAACACTCACCACCATGCCTCCTCTCACAATACTTATAGGCTGGAAACTGATCCTGAGCTGAGCCTCTCCCACTGCCAGTCTGTGAAAACTTGCCCCTCTACCTAGATCTTGACTGCCTGGATCCACCTAATGATCTAAATGCTCTAATCTGGCGCTTGTTGAAACTCTTGCCAGAACGACCCTACCTCTCACTAAGCCTCTTCCCTCTGGACCCCTGTCCATTCTCAACTTGTTTCTCCTTCATCAGCTGCTCAATTCTAATTGAGGCAGCTCTCAACTAAGTGAAAGTGCCCATATCTGACCTCACCAACCTTGTTCTGATCTCCATATTTAGCCCATTCTCAAACCTCCTACACTTGTCTTCTTTTGTAAGGATCAGAGCCGTAGCATAATCCATCAATTCATTAAATCGGACCTCATAGTCCTCCACTGACATCTTGCCTTGCTTCAATTCTAAGAACTCTTGCATCTTCATGTCCAAGTAGATCTTGGGCATATAGTTGTCTCTAAAGACCCTCAGAAAGTCTTCCCACTTCAATTGGCAAGGCCTGGTGGTACTGCCTGGAACAGTCTTCCACCACTAGTAAATTGGGCCCTGTAGTAATGATATTACATAGTCAAACCTCTCCTTAGGCTTGCAGTCCATCTGATCGAATACTCTCTCCGTCCTCTCTAACCATCCCTCGACCTTATCAGGGTCTGTGCTGCCATAAAAGTCCACAGCTCCCTACTTCCGTAGCCTATCATACCTCCTCTCCCTTCTCTTTGGAACTCTAAGAGGCAATCCCTCAGTTCGAGGTACTGAGGACTCTCTACTGGCTCCTACAGATCCTTGGTCAGCTGGTTGATCAATCTGATTACCTAAAGCGGATGACCTATAACAAATAATAACTTCAATCATTATCCAAATTTTTCACGATAATTCATGCTTAACATTCCTATATGTCCCAACAGATGCTAAACCATGCTCTGATACCACCAAATTATAGTGTCCCTTACCTAAGAATACGCGTCGGACGCTCGGAGGTCATTCCGACATATACCCTATGATAAGGGCACGCTACGTTTGATCACTACACTCATTCCATATGGCATGGTATATAATCACTTGTAAAGCATCATAAGAAAACCATAGTATTTAAAAACCAACTTTTTCCTCTTTTCATTTCATAAACACCGAATGTCTACATTGTGTCTTTCAATAAGTTCTATATGTACATTCACAATATCCAATACAGGAGTACTACATGAAAGAGGAAAATATATCAAATCTATTTAAGCCACCTAAAAATCCTAGCTGACCGACCTTTGAGTCATGACCTCTCTTGCCAAAACATAATTTATACGACAGAAGAGCCCCTCAGTAGCTACAGTTGTCTCTCGGTCTTGAAAAGATAACGTTGCAATTTTAATGAGTTTTGCGAACTCAATGAGTGAACCATCATTAATGAATTCACCAGATCTTATAGACATACCATATATTGCGTAATTACTCATTTTAAGCATACATTTATTGTTCAGATACTCATATAATATGGCATGTCACATAGTCATTCAATATCTTCAGTCTTATAATGTTATATGCATGAGACTCGTGTTCATTCTTATTGTTGTGACTGAGTGCCTATCACATACTTATACAAATACTGGCCCATAGGGCTCAGTCATAACAAAAATCACAGAGCATAACTCTACGTGCAGAATCAGAGTTCATAGAGCTAAGCTCTACGTGGAAGCGCTTCAAACTGGCTACTCAAGGCACAACACCTTTATCTGAGCATGCATTTTATGAAAGGCATCACATAATGATCATGTCATATCACATAAGATGTTAAATCAGAAACTTATTCATCGGACCTAAGTCCGGCATTCAACTTTTGTTGAGAATTCATATAACATACAAAATTTCACAACAGATCAAAACACTTCCAATATATGCCCAACTATTATACTCCTCGGACTTCAAGTCCGGAATTCAGAATCAGATCACAAACATTTCAATAATATGGAAGTTTAAGCAAATCAAATCCATTCAGAGCAAATCAATCCTAGGAAAATATCTAAGTTGACTCACAAGTTGCTCCTGAAGCTAATGCCTGAAAGTTCCGGCAACGTCTGTGGGTTGACATTCCAATTGCTCCTCTATAACAAATAACATACACATATATCACAATTTGCACAATCATAGGTATTTAATATTGCATATGAATGCAATGAAATATGTACAATGCATTTCATGACAACCCCGGGTATTAGTCCATCCATGTTATCATAAGATCATTCTCATATCAAAACTCATCTTTGTTTTTCCCAGTCACCACTTTTGGGTCTACTGCATTAAATCAAAAAGTGAAGCTGAAGTAATTGGTTCATACTCTCTCCTAGAAAAGTATTCCTTTATGTCTTATGAATCCATTTGCACCAAAATCACTCAACTTGGTTCTGTAAATAGGAAGATATACTCAAGCAGTTTTGGACTGTTTTTGTCCAAAATGATGTACTATGCACAATTTCCATCTGAAATTTAAACATCTTAGAGACTGAATTAGATTCTAAATTCTCATACCATTTGTAGCTCCATGTCTCTAGTTTATCACAAATCAGAAATAATCTCATTTGGAGCTTTACAGATCAAGATATCATCAAAATACTGAAGTGTGTTCAGTAGAATAACAACAGTTCATACTATTTAAGAATACACTCACTGTACCCGTTCAACCTTTTTTCACTCAATCTTTCTCAGTTTGATTTAGAGGGCTATGATTTTTGGAATTGATGTAGAGAAAGGTCTTACGAGTCCATTGGTTCAAGAATCAAGTCATTTGGGTGTCTAGAGAAGGAGTTATGGCCAAAAGAATATAACATGTTCATGTCTTTACTCAAATTGTACATATCTTGGCACAATTGCCATAATTTTTGTTAAAGATGTTGGATTGACTTCACGTTTAATCAGTTTGAAAGAAGACTTCTAGATCTACAGCTTTCATGAAGACCACAAAGTAAGATTCTACCTCTAAAAGGATCAAAATAGGATAGAAAATGATAATACAAACTAAGATGATGCGGAAAGTCAAACTAAGATGATACGGAAAGTCAAACTAAGACGGTCAAACTAGGACGATGCGGGAAGTCAAACTACGATGAAGCAAACTGAAATGAAGCAGAAGTCATACTAAGACGAAACAAAAGTCAAACTAAGATGAAGCAAATTGAGACGAAGCAAACTAAGTCGATGTAAACTGAGACGAAGCGGAAGTCAAACTAAGACGAAACAAAAGTCAAACTAAGATGAAACAAAAATCAAACTAAGACGAAGCAGAAGTCAAACTAAGACGAAACAAAAGCCAAACTAAGACGAAGCAAAACTGAGACAAAATAAACTAAGACAAAGCAAATTGAGACGAAGCAGAAGTCAAACTAAGATGAAATAAACGTCAAACTAAGACGAAGCAAACTGAGACGAAGCAAACTGGGACGAAGTAAAAGTTAAACTAAGACGAAACAAAAGTCAAACTAAGACGAAGCAAACTAACAACTTGTAATGCTCATATCTCTCAACTCCGATATCCAAAATTTACAAACTTTATATCGTTGGAAAGTTGGAAAGATTATCTACAACTTCCAAGAAGACAACTTTACCAAAATCTAATTAGATTAATTCAGATTTTCTCCTGAAGCTAAAACACGAATTTTAAATTTAACTCCAATTTATTGCACCCAATTCTCAACTTCATGACAAAGTTTGAGATTCTTAATGATAGAATTTAAATTCGATGTCTTCAAAAGAAATGTAGCGATATATCTCTAGTTTAATTCAAATTAAGAAACATCTCGTTTGGATAACTAGAGAAAACGTTGTGGCTAAAAGATTGAATCATATTCAGTAAACATTTTCCATATTTTCAAACTTTCAATATTTTGCATAACCAAAACATTAAAAAAATTTCAAAAAGTAATTTAACACTATAACTGAATTTATTTCCTCCCAACCACCCAGTATTTATGAATATGCTCATAAATGTCACTTTCCATGTAGATAATAGTAACTCCTCAACTTTCTTTCATAAATCTCCAACTGTAAAGAATTTATTCACTACTTACCTGTCTAAAACTCCAAAATCTTCAAGCCTTAAACTCCCTGCAATTTACGTATTTCACGTGTACAATGACCAGCTTCTGGTTTTTTCTTAGGGTAGAAGACACAAACAGCAAGGTGGGTTTGGGGAAGGAAAGGGAAAGCGTAGATATCTCTTAGAAGGTGTTTAATGGAAAACTATGTGAACGGGAAGAACAATTGAAGAAGATGACTATGAAAAATAAACTTAGACATATAACTTAACCTTTTAACTCTCATAAACAGTAACCTACATCTAGCAAAAGTACACAGCCTAAGAGACACTTGTCACTTTCCTTATATCTAAGCTCTAACTTAGTTTCTTTTGAAACTAACTCCCTTAACTCTCATCTTTACAATTCAACTATCTCTAAAACTCAATTTGATGTCTCTTTCCTATTTTCCAAAATTTTTCCAAAAATTTATGCCTAAATTCACCAAAATTCACAATTGCAATATTCTTACTAACCAATAGAATTTTGCATATAAATAAAATTTAAAATTCTCAAAACACCCAAAAATCATAACTCAATCTAATTATACCCGGAATTATTCATGAATGCATGTATAATTATTTTCATGTGCCATGACTTCACTATTCATATGTATGTGTGTAACGTAATATGCATGAACATGGATATGCATTTCTAACTCTCATAATGACTCACATTTACCATTTTAACCTTCCCACAGGTAATGAGATGTTACTTATAGGATCCTACTCATGTTGTTCCACTCATTTAGTGTCGAAGGGCACTGAGCCCTACTCAAAACTATGTCATGTGACATGGGTAAGAAGCCTTTCTTAGATCCTTGCATATTGAATCTATGCAAAACCTTATCGATGTAAGTGCTTTGACTTAGTCTAATAGGCCTTCTTCATCTATCTCTATATAATACCTAAGATGTAGGCTGCCTTACCTAAGTTTTTCATTCAAAAACAAATTCATAACTAAGCTTTCACAAATTGAAACATAGGAATGCCATTTCCAATGAGTAATATGTCATCTACATAAAAGACCAAGAAAAGAATTGCACTCCCACTAGTCTTCTTGTAAACACAAGGTTCTACTTCATTTATGAGGAAACCAAACTCTTTGAATGCCTCATTAAAATGAAGATTCCAACTCCAAAAAGCCTACTTCAATCCATAAATGGATTGTTGAAGCTTTCGTACTTTCCTAGCATTTATAGGAGATGTGAAACCTTCAGGTTGTGTCACGTACACATCCTCTTCCAGATTCCCATTAAGGAAAATTGTTTTCATATCCATTTGCCAAATCTCATAATTATGCAGTAATTGTTAGGAGGATGCGAATGGATTTAAGCATTGCAATTGGGGAATATGTCTTATCATAGTCAATACCATGAATTTTCTTAAAACCCTTAGCCACCAATCTCCCTTTGTACACATGTACATTGCCATCCATGTCAACTTTCTTCTTGAAATTTACTATTGGATTAGAAAAAGAAAGTATGCCATATTTGGAGAAACGGTAGATTTCAAAACTTTTTAAAAATCGAAATTGCAGTGGAAGCAGTATATCCAAATCATCATTTCAATATATACATTATATGGTATAAGGATAATAATAAACATAAACAAGATAGAGATTATTGTCGACTCCTTCGCTACAGCTTTAACTCCTCACTATGTTATCCTCTCCTTCTTCTTGCTTTTGAATCCTTTCCTTTATCAATCTATCATCTCCATGTTATTGTATCCTCAACCAATTTGATCTACCACCTGGTTTGTATCCTCAACCAATCTGTGAAGAATTAACTATGATAGTTTTTTGTTTTGTTTGGATGTCGAAATGATTTTCTGGTTCAGTTTGTTCATGTGCTTGTCTAGTTTTGTTAATGGCTTCCCATTCAGGATTTTTAAAGGATTTATGTGAGTGGAAGGTTCATTTAGGTTGTGATTGTAGTTTTTATATGCTACTTTGTGCAGAGTTCGTTTCCTAATATCATTCCTTTAGGCAGCTGCCATTGTAGTATTTTCTATGTTTCTGGTTGGTTAGTTTGGTTTTGGCAATGAGGATTGCTTTCTTGATCAGTCTCTTGTTTTTTACAGAACTCTTTTCCTTTTGATTTATTATATCTGCTGATTTATCAAAAAAAATATGTATATGTATAACATTGAATAGAAAAATGTGTGGTGACAGTTCTTATAAATAAATAGAAATGTATACCATACTTGTTTGTAAAGGATTTTGATTGCCATGTATGTGGGTGGTTGTAGGTTCCGTATAGGGAGTGTTATAGTTTCATTTGAGTGAAATAGAAGGAATTAAGGTGAATCACAAAAACATGAATAATGAGTTGAGCCAAATGGTTTACTAGATTGGCATCTTAGACTTGAAATTTTAGGGATATTCTTTTCTTGAAGCAATAAACAATAAGGGGATTGGTTTATTAGAAATAAATTGAATAGAGATTTGGTAAATGATTGTTAGTTAAAGCAATTTCCAAATTTTTTTTCTAACTTTGGTCCTCTTTTATGTTTAGACCATTTCATAGTTGAGATTTTTTTCCTCAAATCTTCGCTTCTTCCTAAGACTCCTTTTATATTCTAAAACTTTCTATATAAAGTTGAAGGATTTGTGGAGTTATGACTGTAAGGCTTTCTAATTAATAAGGAAACTTAAGGCTATAAAGGCAGGGATTAAAGCCTTCTGGAGTAGAGCTTGCTTGAACACTGGCTATAATCTTTAGACAGTAAAAGATACCCTTATCAAAGTATAAGCTAACTGTTTGATCCTTTTAGTTCAGAGTTGAGAAGTCTAGAAACCAACTTAATGGATATAATTTAGATCTGCAATTCTATAATTCCCTACTTAGGGATAAAACGAGGTTGAACTATCTTAATAATGGAGACAACAACAACAACTTCTTCTATAATTCCATTCTAGCTCGAAGGAATAAAATCAAATTCTCTTTACTAATTGATGAAGGAGGGAATATTAGTTAAGAGTTGAGAAGTCTAGAAACCAACTTAATGGATATAATTTAGCTCTACAGTTCTATAATTCCCTACTGAGGGATAAAGCAAGGTTGAACTATCTTAGTAGTGGCGACAACACTAGCAACTTCTTCTATAATTCCATTCTAGCTCAAAGGAATAAAAACAAAATCTCTTTACTAATTGATGAAGGAGGGAATATTTTTAGGGATAAATTTAGGATTAGAGAGATTGCAGTTAAGTTCTATAGGAATTTATTTGGATATAATTCAAACTATGGCTATACTACTGAGGACCTAGGGATATAGATCAATGAGTCTATTAATTAGGATAAGAAGTGCTAGTATCATAAGGCCTTTTAACCTTTAGGAGATTATAGATGCACTTTTTGCCTTAAATTCAAGCAAATACCTAGGGTTAGATGGATCCAATGCTCTCTTTTATTTTTACCACATAATTACTGAAGAATTAGTGATGGAAATAGTTATGGAATTTTTCAATAGGAGGAGAATGCTCAAGGAATTGAATAAAACTCACATTTACTTGATTTAAAGATAAAGAATCATAGTTTCATGCGTGATTTTTGAGCTATATAATTTGTAATATAGTTTATAAGGTGATTTCTAAACTCCTGACAATTAGACTAAAGAAAGCTCTCAAAATGCTTATTAGCCCTAGTTGAAGGACTTTTGTCTTCAGTAGATCAATTAGTGATAATATATTATTAGTTCAGGAGTTGTTCGAAGACTTTCAATAGGGCTAAGAGAATTATATAAGGGGATCCCTTGTCCCTTTATCTATTCCCCTTGGCCATTGAAGTCCTTACAAGGAGAATCAATTTCAACATTGAAGTTAATAGCCATCTTTTGTATCGTCACAAATGTTGAGAATTCAAAACCAGTCAAACTTAGTTTTGCAAATGATCTTATACTCTTCTAAGTGTAGACCATAATTATTTTCAAATTTTGATGGTATCTCTGAAACACTTCTTGGAGCTATCTAATTTGAAGGTCGGTAGAGAAAACAAAGGTAAGATTTATATCTACTTAGATGTGTTGGATGTTCATCATATTCGGTCCATATCTGGATTAAGCATTCATTATGCTCCTTTTAAATATCTATGACTGCTTATATTTACTAAGTGTAAGTTTATTAACTGTATTCCTTTATTGGAAGCTATTAAAACATAATTAACTCTTGGCATAATAGATTCTTATCAAATGAAGGCAAATTGCAGTTAATTTCTTCTTGGCATAATAGAAAAAATGATGGGCGATTGAAGTAGAAAAATTAAACTTCTTATACAAGTTTTACGAACGAAGAAATAATAAAATTGTATTTTGATTTTTCTTTTTCAATTATGTGTAAAGAAGAAACAGTGTTTATTGAAATATACAAGAAATATACAACTCCAGCCACAAAAGGCTATACAAAGGTTGATTAACTAGAAGTTTGAAACGGCTTCTACAGCAATCAGAGCTAAGAAAAAAAAGTCACAATTCCTTATCAAAAGTGAGCATCCATCTTTGGCCTACACCACTATCTCAAACCTAATTTTGATATTTTACTTTGTAAGTATAACATAGTTGAAACAGAATATAATTCCAGCATCTATGAAGAATGTAAATGCTTCAAAGTCCAAGTTCGTAAGCTTGCTTTAGGCCAAAACCTTTTGTCATTTGATTATGCTTCAAAAATTTTATGCCGATACAGGCATCTGAACCAAGACTGATGTACACCATTGAAATGGAAATCTAATCGCTATCACTACTCCTGCAACAACATTCCCGGTCATATTAGTGATCTCACAAGGTATAATTTCTCAGATTTTATAACAATATTAAAGGAGATAATAAGAAAGGCAAACAAAGGTATTCATACTTGGAACTATAGATTGGCATATCGACTGGAGCCTGATCCTCTTCTCCTCCGACGTCGTCTTTGTCGAATTCGCCAAATGCTCAACAACAATAAAACACCTAGTAACAACAAGTGAATCAGTTTAATACAAAAGAAACATATCCAGAAGCTTTCCCGGTTTTCCTGAGTGATATATAATTTTGACCAACCTGCCACTGCTACTGCAGCAGGAACAATCCAGTGATTACCAACTAGGACAGGCACATCAAGCTGCAAATTAGAAAGTTATGAGTGATGCATGACGCAATCGCATGAAAATAAAAATTATTGCAAATAGAATAATGCAAAAGAAAAAAAGTTATTTCATTCCAACAGATTGCCTGCTTGTACCTCATCACCATAGAACACTCTCCAGTACTTATTCCCCAACATGTCACCATTTTTCCCAGTTAACTTTGGACGCCTCAAATAGTTAGTATCCTGAGTAGCATTCAAACCTCTGCCCATATCTATGATAGGATAGCCTGGAAATCTTCGGTTTCTTCCCCTAACATGTAGATTGTATCCTTTAGTTCCCCAGACTTCAAATCTGGCATCACACCTACATATAAGATCTTTTCCCACAACAGCAGAATACGACGAGAAATTCACATCAGTTCTACGTGAAGGCAATTGTTTCTCATCTATGTAAAGGGCTGCATCCAGTTTAATAGAATCAGGGAAGAGAAGTGGATCTCTAACATTCCCACTGGTGAAATCTAACATCTTTTTTAGGAGCCAATAACAATTAGTAACCATATGACTGCTATCCAAACAATTGGAGTCTCCATAAACACCTATACGACCTTCACCTACTTTGACTAGGCCAAGAACTGGAGAATCTGCCTGCACAATGAAAAAAAGTATCATTAGGAAATGCAGGTGTGAGGTAGGTGGAGGTTGTTGATAGAAAGTGCTCTGTGTGCATGGAGGGGTGGAAGATTTGATAGATATAAACAGCATGATCATGTAAGATAACAGTCAAATTGACTACAAGATCAGCATATTTGAAGATAAGCAGGTGTAGCACTTAAAAGTTCCCCAAGTACAGGATCCTTGTACTAAAAGCTGTTGATGTAAGGTTCAGTCTCCACCTTGGTCATGCCAGCAGTCAGCAGTATATTCTGGGTGGCCCCACTCTCTGAGCTATCCAAGAAAGGAAAACTGTGCACATAGCCACCTCTTGGAAACTTCACAATATCAGTTCCGGATGCATATCGGCTTTGCTCTCCATTAATGGAAAAGTCACCATTCAAAACTTTATCACCAAAAGCAATTCCAAATGGGGCCAAAAGATCATTAAGTGCTGGAATATTTGCACCTCCAGTAACAGGAGTCCACCAGCTCCTTGTATTATCATCAAAAAATCTCATCTTTACAATTGTATCGACATTATACCATTCAGCAAAAACTGCCAAACCCAGCCCAGTATTAATAACATCATCTCTTAATTTTTCAATCTCTTCCGGGAAGTATTCATCTTCGAGATCGACTAGCAGAAGGGTCCCATATTGGTGAGCATCAAAACATGTAAATGGTGAACCAAGTGTTTCAACATAGTACCCTGTTTCACGTAATAGGTTGAACATTATATGGAAATTTGTATGCAGGTGATCTCCATGCCAGTCTAGAATATCATTACGGACATCCAAAGAGTCTCTTGGAATATACCCTGGAGGATATTTTATACTGTGAAATTGATCCCACAAAACCCGCTTTGACCTTGGTGGTGTTGGGATCACTTTCAGTTTCAGTTGAAGGGTACAAGTACTACTTCGAGGACCCTTCTCACCTGGAGCTGGAGGACTGTATATGGTAAGACTTACATAGCCCTCAATCTCTCCAGTAAACTGTGCACCTTCATCCTTTATTTGCATGTGAAGTGCTAAATAGCCAGTCCAAGGCCAGATGAGTTCTGAGTAAGTAAAGTGAATGTTTAAAAGGTTTCCTTCTTCAGTTGCAGGATGCCACATTGGTGGACTCTTAACATAGCCAATGACACCCATTCCATTCAAAATGGTAGCATTGAACATTACGGGCATTGCACCTGAATACAGTGGCTGCCGGCAGAAGGGCCAAGAATAGGGGCAATCTGTAAAATCAAGAATGCCAGGGAAAATGCTGGCACGAGGTTGATAGTTCTTTAGGATTTCATACGATTCCAACCTGACAAGGGAGTCAAAAGTTAGAAGCAATTAGTTTTGAGATAAGAAATGCATAATGGTAAACATTAGCTGAAAAAGTAAGTGCCAAGCATTCAGAAGTTTCCTATAAAGCTGTGTAACTTTAACCTCATAAAGCACTTTTTCACTGAATATAAAAATAAAAAGTCCAATAACAAGAAAGGGAATGAAAAATAACAGCATGACAGCAAAGCATACAGATCAACTCTTCCAGCTCCCTGCTCGTACATATTTGGGCCTCCGAGCTTAGCAGCCCCCTCAACCAATGCCTGTTTCATGCTCGCTGGATTCAAAATGCTTTTACGGCTGCCTTCAGGGATAACACTAACAAGTAGGCAAACCACACCAGCAACAACAGGACTCGCCACACTTGTCCCTGATAAACTTTTACAACCAGTGCTGATTTTGGATCCCATGATTTCCCGCCCATAAGCAACCACATCTGGCTTCACACGGCCATAACTGTAAAGAAAATCCACATAGTCAAGAACACCTTTAAAGTGAAAACCCAAAGGAACAGAAATAATAGTCATGTGAAATTCAATTTTGTACTGTTGTTACAATGACAAAGGACAAAATTAGTAGTACCAAACTGTACCTTCAGTTTTAACAGCAAAATATTGGTAAAAATTTGAAGAATTAAAAACTAGCAAGTTATAATAGTGCCCAGTGAAAAATGTGGCATTTCAAGTAGAAAAAATGGTCAGGGATACACATCAAGGCTTTCCCAAATATCTAGTATCCAACTTAAGGAAAGCAGAAGCAAGCCCACAATGATGGAAGGAATTGTTGGAATGAATCAATATTGCAAGAGCACGTTAATTTTTGTTGTGTAAAATGCCTTTGGAGCTAATTGTTTCCATCCCTTTCTCAAACACACATGCTCAGCAAGCAGCTTAAAACAGATAATCATGTTATTTTCAAAAGAGAAAAGAATTAAATCTGTTTGTCAAAACCAAACAAATAACATGTTCAAGTTTAACCAAGAATCTGTGAGTAGACTGCTGAGAAATCAGAAGCATCATCAAAGAACAAAAGCTTACCCATGAGGAATCTCCCAAGTGCTCATGCCACGTGATGAAAATGGGGCTATGTGATCATTATAATCTATGCCACCAACACCAATGACATCACTTTGATCTGCTGGGTTATTTAAAGTGCCATAAAGTGGCCCGTCATTTCCAATAGCTGAGACCATAATGATATTACTAGCTGTGATTTCCCACACCTGATCGACAAAGTTACACAGGATAAGGTAAAGGGAAGTTACAATCGTAGAGTTAAACAGGAGCACTCAAATAGTAGATGATCTCAAAGATTAACATTTTGGGTAGGATAATAGTGCTTTGATGATATTGAAGTATTAATGCTCATATTCAGTTTTTGAAAGAAAAAAATTACTTAGAAAGAGAATGCATTCAATCAATATGAATAATGAGAGTATACTACAGAGTGAATTACAACAGTTACACCGATGATCTCAGGCTAAGACTAGCAAATTACCTTCTCAACAAATGGCAGATCCAAGTAATCAGGTCCACCAATGCTCAAATTCAGTACATCCATGTTGGTTGCTATAGCATAATTAAATGCATCTAGAAACCATGATGTGTATGATACCTGCAATGGGCTGAACACAGCTTTCTCACAATTTCACCGACACCGACATTACAAACATAAAAGAATTGAAGAAATGAGACCCAGGGTGAATATAAATGCATATATATTGTATTAGACTTCTTCACTAGGGAAGAAATAACAAAACTATAGGCATGTGTGAATGATAAATTAGTCTTTCAAGAAATTTTTGGCTCCCCCCTTTTTGTTAGTGATTTTAAATAAGAAATACTTGAAATACAGTGAATCGATCAAGAATTGACTCGCACTTCATGTTCCGCTCTCAACAAAATTATAAAAGGAAATCTGGAGCAAATTTCAACTGAGTCATCAAGGGTCCTGCCTTTAACATTCTTAATTTGGACTTTTAGGCATAATAACCTTTTCATTTTTAGATATCCATTTCAACACACCCTTTCTTTGCTGTGTAAGGACAGAACTTACAACACGACTAGCTGTTTACGTAAATGTAAACATATGTTCCCAACTCATCATGTCAGAAATTACCTGTGCATCTGTAAACACACGATAAGCATAAATTTCTGCATCTGGAGCAAAACCAAGACAATCTGCATCTTGGCCAGCAATGACACCAGCAACGAAAGTCCCATGCCCAAGATTGTCATTCAAAGTATCTTCATTAGTCCAGTTTGTACGCTCCTAAAAATTTCAGACTCGTTGTCAGTACAAGCTTCTTAGGCCTCCAGTCAATGGTTCCAACCGAAAAATTGAAAAAGGAAAATTAATAAACAAGGGCTAAAGCAACAAACAGCTAAAATTTTAACGGTAAAATTTCACTGCTTGAAATTTCAGCATAAAACTTCAGTATTTACAATTTCAAAGAACATCTTCATTCCTAAAATTGACAACACTGAATAATGATCAAAATTAGTCAAAATCGGAGAATCATGCAGCACTCTCGGAAAAGTAATACCTTTATATTACGGAAATGAGGGTGATCAGCTCTGATACCAGTATCAAAAATAGCCATCTTAACTTTGGCGCCAGTATAACCTTTTGACCATAGAACTTCTGCTCCAAACAAGGAAGTCACCTGTGACTTCTGCAATGGGAAAGTAATCACGTAAATGCCATCAGCAGCAGAATCAAGAATGAATAGCTTCAGAACTCTACCCAATCGCATTCACAAACCAAAGTGCAGCTCACCATGAATATGCAATGGTTGAAGCAATATGCAAGCATAAGAAAAGTATAAAGACACAAAGTTCCAATGGTCGTAGCATTAACTGCTTCTGTGGAACTCGTTTGCATTTAAAGAGATGTCATGAGTATAGAAAGCATCAGCATATAGCAAAATAGAGAAGCAGCAACACTCAAACCTGCATCAAGAGATGGCGGCCCCAATGGATTGAGGAATTACTCGTCGATGCCACCGTAAAATATTCTCCTTCACTGAAGGACATTGAAGTAAATATCTTCCCAGGCCGTTTCTTTCCATTCACAAAAGAGCCTTCACCACCAGCAAGCAATTCCCTTTTATAGCTAAAATCAACATTCACATCCTTAACCAATCCAAGCGTCTCAATTTCACGTACCACTCTGTCCGTCTCCGTCTCTTCGATCGCAATCACTCCGAAATCGGTAGGATACTTCATAGCAGGATTTCGCCTCTCGATCCATTCCCAACCGCCGTTCGAACCAACCAGCGATTCCAAATAGAGGCGGTGATCTTTGGCCTCCCTGTAGTCCGTGAACCGGACTATGTAGTTGTTACGGTGGGAATGCGAGTGGTTAGGGAGACCTGAATCTAGGGTTAGGGTTTTGAGGGAGGGAGAGAGGAAATAGAGGGAAATAACTGCGATTAAGAAAGATGATTTGAATGGGACTGCAGCGGAAGGGATTCGGCGGCGGAGATCGATCATGCTGGTGGTGGGAGTTAGGTGGTTTGATTTTGGCGGGGAAACTGATGCATCTGACGTGAAATAAAAGACTTAAGAGTTCGTTAAAGCATGAAGAAGAGTTTGTCGAAGCTCTTTGGAATGGGCTTTTGATCGGGCTGCAGCGCAGGTTTTTGGTGTCGTCAGTCGCGGACTCCAGACTCCAATGCTGCAATTCAATGTTCTAACCACGTGTAGGGATGATAATGGATAGGACTCGATTAAGGCATTACTCTACTTATATCCGTATTTATTTTTTAAGATTTAACTCATATTTATATTTATATTAATCAGTTTTAATGATTTATTATTTATATCTAAATTTATTGGGTTGTTCGAATTTTTGGATATTCATCGAGTTATATAGCACATAAAAATATAACTTCTAAATAGAAAATATAAAGAGCAGGTTTTTGTGAACGCTCCAAATCAAAATTATTTTAATAATAATAAGTCAAGATTTTGACTTGTATGTCTTAAAAAATCATAAAATTGGAATAATAAAAATCATAATGTCTAGTACAAAGATAATATATATTTTTCACAATTAAGAACTAGAATAAAGACTAAAATATTCAAAGCTTCAAATTGTTTTTGCGTAAACTCCACTGTAACACCCCACTCCCGCATGAGATGAACCCGACATCGATGGTGATATCCGAATCTGTGCCCCACGAGGGTGGCGTGCTAAAATACTTAATCATTCAAAAGTCGGTATAACTTTTTTTTGAAACACAACCACAATATGCGGAAATCAATACTTAATTTGGGTCATTTCACAAATACAAAATACTTGAGTACTTTCGGAATACAAATTTATACAAAAAGTCGCAGAATATACAATAGAATACCAAATAGAGCAATGCAATGCAGACACGAACTGATCCTGACCCTATCTTTCACTTGAATGTTGTAGGTATACTCTCATTGGCCTAACGAGGTATTCTTATGATCCTGAAAAATATTTGCAAATTTTGGTGAGTTTTGCGAACTCAATGAGTCAATCATCATTGATGAGTTCACCAGATTATAAACACATATCACATATTTCACAGATATTCATTCAATGGATTTCAATCTTATAATGTTATATGAATGAGACTCGCGTTCGTTCTTATTGTTGTAACTGAGTGTCTATCACATACTTATACAAATATTGGCCCATAAGGTTCAGTCAGAACAGAATAATAGAGCATAGCTCTATATGCAGAACACATATCATGGAGCATAGCTCTACGTGTAGAATCAGAAATCATGGAGCCAAGCTCTACGTGGAAGCCCTTCAAACTGGCTACTCGAGTCACAACGCCTTTATCTAAACATGCATTTTATGAAATGCATCAAATACATAAATTTTATATCTCACAATCACATATGATGCTCAAACAAAGCTCATAATCATCGGATCTAAGTCCGACATTCAACTTTCATTGCGAATTTGCATAGCGTTTAGAAATTCATAGCAATCAAAGCACTTCCTATACCCATATCCACATAACAAACCCCTCAGACTTTAAGCCCGAAATTCAAATCAAATCACAAACAATTTAAAATCGGAAGCTAAAACAAATCAAATAAATTTAAAACAAATCAAATAAATTCAAAGTAAATCAATCCTAGGAAGTCATCTAGGTTGACTCACAGTACGCTCCAGATTAGCATTTTCTTTTAAATTCTGGGAACGCCTGAATGCGGACACTTGTCCTGGACAACACAATTTATACAATACACAATTTACACTCGTTACAAAACTCATTCATGCCCAAATAATTATATGGGCTATGTACAATGCGTGCTTAATGACAATCCCAGGTATATGTTCTGTAACACATTTAATGCTCATTCCCATTTCATAATTCATATGTGTCTAATTGAACTTAGATTTATAATTCATTTGTACATGGTCTTTCTAAATTCCCCTTTTGATCTGTACCCTTTGCTTGTGTCTAGCTTATTCATAAGCTTACACCTCAAGAACACTTGATTACTTTATATCATAACTCAATTTCTCGTCATCTCTTTTCTAACCTCGTATGATCTCAAAATATCCACATTCTCATCCAAGGAATCCAATTGAAAAATCCCATAATGCAAAGTCACTAAAATTGATTCTAGAATACTTAAACCCAAGCATTTTCTAAACTCCATGAACTATAATCCTTTCAAAAATCCAAAAGATTCAAAATGATCTTACCTTGATTCTTCACCAAATGAAAAGAACTTTAGCTTAAATGGAAGCTCTTTTCTTCCTCTTCCTTTTTCTCTTCTTGGATAGCTTCAAAATCTTTCTTGAGGACTAAGAAGAATTAAACCCTAACCCACTCTCTTCTTTTCTCTCAAACCACCAAACTCTCTCTCTCTTTCTCTCTCTTTTTTGTTGTTCTCTTCTGCTTATCCTGATATTCATGTTATTCTTCTTCATTTATAAGCAAGGCAACACTTCTTCTTCTAATTATGCCCTTAACGATTGAGAAATGTCTCATTTTCCCTTCCAATTATGCCTTATGTTTTTTATACTTAAGTGTCTTGCCAATAGTACCCTTGAATATTCTGATATAACAATTTATTCTAGAAGAATCTTCTCTATTGTCTTACGTTTCCAATGACAAAAAAATCAATCCATTTGGTTCAAAAATCTTAAAGTATTGCCCAAACACTTTCGAACGGTTCTTATATTGAAACAGTACACTATACTTAGATCCCTCCAGAAATTGAAAGTCCTAAAGACTGAATTAAATTTCAACTTCTTCATACTATCTGTACCTCCATGTCTCTAGTTTATCTTGAAACCAGAATTGTTGGACCCCAAGCTTTTCGTGAAAGATTTGAACCATTGAATGAGAAATTTGGTGATTACTCACGAGTAAAGAACAAATAAATGAAAGTTCTTGACCAAGAATTTATAGACAATAGTGAAGTAGGGAATGAGAAATATGGATAGATTCATGATTCACTAAGGTTTTTTTGGTGGATATGAGATTTTTTGAAAATTAAAAGAATTTAGGGTGAATGCTAGAAGTGAAATAAAAACAAAAATGAAACTGAATATGTGAAGTAAGTTGATGAAGGATATGTACACATGTGTATGTTCTGTTATTCGAGTTCATGGTTTAATCATGGATTTTTTTTTTTGGAGCCCATTGATTTGAAATGAAATTGAGAATGAAGAGTAAATAACACAGAAAAGATGATCTTAGTATGAGTTGTGTTAAGGAAAGATTTTGAAAAAAATAGGTAGTTGATCTGGAAATTGTTCACTAAGTGTGCGTTGGTCTGTTAGCCATAGCTTTTTCTCTAGTTATCCAAATGAGATGATTCTTAATTTGGATTAAACTAGAAACATATGGCTATATTTATTACGAAGACACCAAATTTCAATTCTATTTCGAAGAGTCTCAAAATTTCATGAAGTTAAGAATTGGGTCCAGTACGTTGGTGTATGAATGAAAATTTCACCTTCAGAATTGAGGAGCAAATTTGAAATTTATATAAATAGATTGGAGTAAAGTTACCTTCTAAAAAGTTGTAAATGTTTCTTTTATCTTTCCAATTATATATAGTATGAAATTTTTGGACATCGGAATCAAAAGTTATGATCTTTACAAATGTCTTAGTTTTGCTTCCGTCTCAAAATGACGTCAGCATCATCTTAGTATGATGTCAGCATCGTCTTAGTTTTGTTTTCGTCTCAAAATGATGTCATCATCATCTTAGTATGACGTCAGCATTGTCTTAGTTTTGTTTTATCTTAGTTTTGCTTCCGTCTCAAAATGACGTCATCGATTTGTCTCAGTATGACGTCAGCAATCGTCTCATGACGTTAACATCGTTTCATTTTAGCCAGAGCATCTTCTATTCCAAATTTGATCCTCTAGATGATAGAATTGGTCTTTAAGGTCTTCATGAGAGTTGTAGATGTTAAAGTCCTCTTTCTATTAATATAAAGAACGCCTGAATATGAATTCTATATAGAAAGTTATAACCATTTTTTCGATTCATCTCAATATGACGTCAGCATTCATCTCATCAAGTCAGCATCGTCTCATTTTGGCCAAAACATCTTCTAGTCCAAATTTGATCCTCTAGATGATAGAATTGGTCTTTAAGGTCTTCATAAGAGTTATATATATTGAATTCCTTTTTCTATTCATATAAATAACACCTGAATCCGAGTTCTGTACAGAAAGTTATACCCATTTTTTGATTTATCTCGGTAT
>JANITW010000008.1:56095356-56107878 GCA_027564335.1 Erythroxylum williamsii
CATCATTTCAAACAATAATATACATCAATTTAATGCATCCATAAGCATAATAAATGCACCAAACCTCCCATTCAATGCATCTTACAACCATGATTCAATAACTACATAATCAAAGTATAATTAAAACCTTACCTAATAAAAGCTTCCAACTCCAACTCTTACTTCTTCACCTAGCATCAACCTCTCCTCTTCACTCCACATATACAATCACCATCATAATAAGGAAGTAGGAGGTTTAAGTTTGTAAAGAAAGCACTTAAGTGGGAGGGTTTTCAAAAAAATAATGAAGAGGAAGAAGAGGAGAGTTTTCGGTGGATGGAAGAATCAAGGAGTAACCCATTCTTTTCATTCTTTTATTTGGATGAATCATGAATAAACAACAAAGCCAAATGACCCTTCTTTTCCTTCTTTCCAATGGAACCACCGAGAACACCAATTCATTAAATGGAATGGATATGTGTCCATAAACCACTTGTCCAAGTTAAGAAAGAAAAGGACAAAACAAGAATAAGGACAAACTTTTAATAAAATCAAACCCTAATGACATAAATTTGACTCATTCAATTCCAATGGCCCTAATTTCAATCCCAAAATAATGTACCCAATATTACAGTGCCATTGGGTAGCAATTTTCGCTACCAAAAATCGATCGGCTCGCCAATTGGCGATTTTTTTTTCGGTCCGGGAATTTTTCGGGAATTTCCCCGAATCATTTTTTTGAAAATTAATGAAATTCCCCAAAATTATAAAGCATATAACAGTGCACTCCAAATAATTTTTTTATCACGAAAATCACCTTTTCTACCACAAAAACACGTTTAGGCCATATACCGGCGATTTTGCCGGTCCGGAAATTTTCTTCAGAAAATTTCAGAAAAATTTCTAAAAATCCCTTAAAATTTAAAACACTCAATGGCGCCCTCAAAATAATTTTTCAATTACGATTACCACGTCAATCATACAAAAATGCCGTTTAGGCCCAATTACCGGGAATGTCATGAATGCATGACCACTAATTTCATGTGCACAAATTCACTGATCACCAGTATCAGTATACATAGACACTACTCATACATCCCTATTAATCTCATCCTATGCCAATTTTCCAATTTTACCCTTCCAGTTGGGGGGGGGGGCATGTTACATATATGCCACCACTAATACCCCAATCCCCTTTGCAGGATTTATGATTTATCTTTTGTACTCTTGTGTTTTCATTTTTGTGAATATTCTGGACCATATATGTACATATACTTTTTGGTATTACCACTTTTTTACTTGTTATTTTTAGATTCCTCTATATATTCCAAGCAATATTTTCAATAATAAATCAATGGAATGGAATCTCTTCTAAAACTTTGACAATGTGAATCATGTTAGCTAAGTTCAAGTCCTCTGTTATATCACTTTTCAATTTAATTTATTTTTAATTCTTACTCAATAGAAAACAATTCCTTCTCACTTTCTCTCAATTTCATGTTGGAAACATTAAGTACAATTTTTACTTTAAGTGTGGATTAGAATCACTCAATGATCCTAATGTAAATTCTAGACATGTCTCTATTGGAGATGTAGACCAAACTACTTATGTTGATACGTCAAATGTAACACCCCACTCCCGCATGACCCAAACTCGACATCGATGGTGATATCTGAGTCCGTCCCTCACGAGGGTGGCGTGCTAAAACACTTAACACATTCAGAAATCGGTATAATTTTGTTTTCGAATCACAAATACAATATGAGGAAATCAATACTCAAATTGGGTCCGTATTCATTCATAAACATTTTTAATCAACACAATACAATTAACAAAATTTTCAATAGCCAATTGGGCCCTTTCGCAAACACATAACACTTTAGTCATAATGTCTTTACGTTCCACCATAAAAGCCTTTGTATACACATTGAACAAAATTTCGGAATACAATATTTTTTTTTGAAGTGGCAAAATACAAATTTATACAATAGGAAAAACACTAATGCAGACTGCCAATTGATCCTGACCTCTATCTTTCTCTTGCATGCAGTAAGCATACTCCCGTTTGCCTAACGGGGTATTCTTCCGATCCTAAAAAATATTTACAAATTTTGGATAAGTTTTACGAACTCAATGAGTGACCATCATGATGGCTCACCTAATCACATAATACATAATTCACATCATTACACATTTCACACTTCACATTCAATACAATTAAATCACTCCATTATGCATATGCAGTGCACATGAGACACACTTTTCTTTTGTTATTTTATTGTGAGCGAGTGCCTAAACTATCCCATTTAGGGCTCATTGATAACTGTCCCTTATCTACTTTGGGATATAGGGCTCATTAAACTTTGAGCCTGAGGCTCTGATTTACTATTGAGCTCAAGGCTCATTTTCACTCGTTAAGTTTTAAGCTCTAATCGTTGGCTACTCTGATCACAATTGCTATTATATTTCATGCATTCATGCAATTGAGTGCATCATTCACATTTGCATATCCCATTCAATCACTTTCTCATATCATCGGACCTTAGTCCGGCATTCAACATTAGAGTTGAGAATTTACACTTTCATTCATATGCAAATGCACATTCATAACACATTTAACAATCGCATTAAGTACACATAGTTCATCCAATTCACATTTAAGTAGTATTTCAATATCTAAATTAACATCACAATCATCGGACCTCTCGTTCGGAAACCAACATAGTCAATCAAATTCAGTAGTCAATTAATACAAAATGAAACAAAAATAATAATAAAGTGAGACCATCTCGGTCTACTCACAGTACGCTCTAGATTAACATTTGCTTCCAAATTCTGAAAATGCCTGAATGCGAACACTTGAACTGCACAACCCATTTATGCAATACACAATTCACACATGTTACAAAACTCATTTATGCACAAATAGATATATGGAATAAGTAAAATGCATGCTCAATGACAATCCCTGGTACTTTAACCAACTTCATATCTTATGCACTGTTAGGCCCCAAATTTCTATTTATTTTATTAAGCATGAATTGATTAAATTTTGTGGTTTTGCTAGATAAATTATTTTGTTTGAAGCTTAATTAGCATGTCAATGATTGGTGGATTTATTGCTTAGATTGATGGAATTGAAAATATTAAATGGGGAAATTAAGATTAAGTTATAGTATGGTGCAAGTTAAATTGAAGAAGTAAGAATGAATAAGGGCAAAATTGGAAGATCACTTAAGGTTAAAAGGCTAAGGCATTACATGGATGGGCATAATGGACATTTGATGATCATTAAGGGTATAAAAATAAAAGAATTTGTTGTCTTGTTTAAAATTGAAGAAAGAATCGTGAGTGAGAGGAAAAAGAAGAGAAAAAGAGAGAAAAGCTAGGGTTTTGGGAAATCTTGAAGAACTTGAAGACTTTGAGGCTAAAACAAGTAAGTATAAGACTTTGAGGCTAAAACAAGTAATTATAAGCTTTAACCCTTCTTGATTGTTGGATGAAGCATAGTTAGAGTTAGTTAGAAGGGAAAATATGGTTAAATGTGGGTAGGAAGTTGTTGATGAATGGTTTGAGTTAATGTTTTATTATTTGGTTAATGATCAAGAGTAGTTTATGAATTGGTTTGAGAATGATTTTGGGCTGAAAATGAAGTAGAAAAGATTGGTTTGTGTCAATATGGGTTGTATATGAAAGGGGAGAAGTGAAAGGATGGAAAATGTAGCAAAATGGGTAGTCGGTGTAGGTTTCTGGAGACGTTCGCCGCAGCGAAACCCTGACTTCACCACGGTGAAGCCCATTTTTCCTACACAGATATGTTTTAGTATTTTGGCCATAACGTTTAATATAGATGTCAAAATGAGATTATTTTTAATTTGGTGTAAACTAGAGATATATGGATACAAATGGTGTAAAGGAATGGGGTTTAAATTTAGTATCTAAGAATCTAAATTTGTGGATGGAAGTCGAGCGTAGAATTTTGTTTCATGCATAAGGATAGTCCAAAATTGTTTAGGTAGTAACTTTTCAATTATTGAACCGAATTGAATGGAATTTTGGTTATTATTTAAGGAAATCAAGCGAGGCAAGAGGATAAGGAGGAAGGACACATTTGAGCAAGCAACAAGCAAGGATTTCAAGGTGGGTTATAGTATTATGATTTAGTAATAAGACATAAATGTTTTCTTTCAAATGATTGAAATAAATGCTTTCAACTACTTCATGAATATGCATTATAACTCTCTGAATGCTTTGAAAAGTGTTATGTGTTTGGTATGAGCTTATGGTGTTGATGATTTATGACAAGAACATGAAAATGATTTTTGAAAAGATATTATGTTTGAAAAAGATCAAGTTTCGAAAATTTTCCATTTTAGGCAACAAGTTTACAAGATTATGAAATACATGCTATGTGGGTTTCGTTTGGTCCATTCTGTTGTCAAGTGCACTTCAACTAAAGGCTTCTCCCACCTGCTCACTAGTGGCATAGAGCTCCTTTATGGACTCCCTCATGTTCACGACTACACAAAACCACTATGTGAGATTGTTCTAGTTCGTTCTATTCACGACTTCATAAGACCATTATACGGAAATGTGTTAGTTCATTCTGTTTATGGACCTTCCAAACCATTTTGATGTGCATATGTGCTTATGATATATTGACAAGATTGATGCATACCTGACTTTCATTATTGAGATTTTGGTTGAGAATTTGAGAAATATATGCTTTGTGATATAATGTGAATTTTGTTACAATGAAAAATAAGTTTTCAATGATTTTACTTGTTACTGGTTATAAAATTTTTACCTACAAGCTTTAAGCTCCCCCCCACTCTTCACCCCTTATTCAGGTGAAGAGCAAGCGATTGAGTAGATCAAGAGTACGGCATCACTCCGATTAGGCTTATTTTATGTTTGAAGTTATTTTTGTAAAACAAGGCTTTAGTTGCATTTCAAGAAATTCTACTTTTGCAAATGATGAATTTTTGGTTTATGTTGTAATGTGGCTTGAAATGTCCATTAAAGCTTTGTAAAACTCTCACTTTTGATATTAATGAAATATATGTTTGGATATGTTTATGAATTTTCATGTTTTTGCAAAGTATTTGGATTTCAGAAATTGCATGTGTTCATATATAAGTTCATTTTGTTTTGGATTTTGAATTTAGGATGGTTGCTTTTAGTATAGTTAATGTTGGGGTTGAATAGTTGAGAGAGTTTAAGTTGCATTAAATGAGGTTTGTTGATTTTGGGTCCTGCTTCACCGTGGCAAAGCTGAAACTTTGTCGCGGCGTAATTAACCCAAAGCTTTTTATTTTCGCTCGCCTGATGAGTTCATCACAACGAAAACACAATTTCAGGCTTGCTGCGACGAAAGTTAAATCGCTCGCTGTGACGAAGCCACAGTTTGCTGCGGTAACAACCGCTTTTGCTTCCGAGGAAGTTTTCTTTTAAAATTTGAAATTTTCCAGGCATCTCTCTATGCTCAAGCTTCATGATCCCATGTCTGATGATGGGCTCCGGAAACGGGGTCCAACATGTTGTGGTATCAGAGCAACTAAGTTTGGGTCCAAGTGTAGGACTAGGTTTAGACATGAAATGGGTAGATTAAGACATGAAACGAATGTGCATTGTTTTAAATGAGTAGTTTGCATTGTTTTAAATTGTTTAACATGATTTGAACTTGTTTTATATGATTTGAAATTATTTTATACGATTTGAACTGTTTTACATACTTTGAGAATTGTTTTGCATGAACTAAAGGTTTTCAATGGTTTTAAATTGAAGGAGTGAATATGCCGCCTTGAAAGAGAACTCGAGGAGCGATGACTCGATCTCACTTTCGCTAAAGGAGCACGAATGAATCCTATGTCCCACAAGATGCGGAGACACATTTTGCTCCAAATTCTGAGGCACCTAGTATGCAACAGGAAGTGCCTCCACCTCCTCCTCCTATGCCTCAAACAAACCTCATCGATTTACTATTTTTTTAAGCCTTTGCCCAGGCTTTCACCTATGCCATGGGCTAAGGGTCACAAGTGCTGGTGCCAGCATCGATGGATCGGAGTGGGCAGTATGATAAGCTTCACAAGTTTGGGGTTGTGGATTTCAATGGAACGACAAACCCAGAAGAGTCCAAAGCATGGTTGAAGAGGACTGAGAGGGTCCTGATTCAGATGAAGTGCTCAGATGAGGAGAAACTGGATTATGCAGTGAGCTTGCTATAGGGTGATGCACTTCATTGTTAGGAATCAGTGCCCCACAGTCAGATTATACCTTCGGTGTTATCATAGAGAGACTTTGTGGAAGTGTTCAGGAAGAAATACCTCTCTAGAGTTTATGTACAAGAGAAGGCCAAGGAATTTCTTAATCTCACACAGAGGGATATGGGTGTGAGTGAGTATGAGCTAAAGTTCACTCAACTTTCCCGATATGCGGTCAATATTGTGGTGAATAAGGAAGAAAAGTGTCGTAAGTTTGAGGAAGGGCCTCATTTGGGGATCAAGGAGAATGTCTTGATCCATAATTTCTGTGACTACCAGCAGTTGGTAAATGCTGCACTCCATGCTGAGAAACTAGAGAACATTAGGTATGAAGTGAATAAGAAGAGGAAGAACAGGGAGCAATTTTCTAAGAAGGGGATGAGTGCTCCAATGTCTGAGAGGAGTACGAAAAGCTTCCATACACAGAGTGAGGTGAGGAGTAATGCTTCTAGTAAGAATAAGCAAGCAAAGGCTGTGTCAATGCAAGCTTCAACAGCAGGAGGAAATAGTAGGGTGGAAAGGAGCAGGTACTCAAACCCTCAATGTGAACATTGTGGGAAGTTCCATAAGGGAGAGTGTTTTAGGTTACTTGGAGCATGCTTTTGATGCGGGGAGAGGAGACACTTGATCAGAGATTGTCCCTAAGTACCAAGGCAAGAGGGGTTATAATTTCAAGCCCCTAAGAGAGCATAAACAGTAGGAACCAAGCCAGTCACTGAGGTGGGCAAGGTTGGCACTACAAAGAAGGCTATTCCTATAGGAAGGCCAAGGGGTCAGGCACAGGCAAGGGTGTTTGCCATGACTAGAGAGGAAGTAGCAACTACACCAAAGGTTGTCACAGGTATGGCCCAATTATTTGATTCAGCAGTGTACTTACTAATTGATTCTGGTTCCACACATTCTTTTGTCTTTGTAAGCATGACATTACATGATGTTGATTCAATGCCTTTGGATAACTCTTTGATTATTAGTACACCTCTAAGGAGGAATGTGATAATCAGTCAAGTTTATAAAATTTGTGAGCTCTTCATTGATGGTGCTAGACTAGTAGTGGACTTACTACCTCTAGACCTAAAAGGTTTAGATGTTATACTGGGAATGGAGTTTATGGAGAAATATCATGCGAAGTTGGATTATGGCCTTAAGGAAGTGGAGTTTGATTTGGGTAACGGTGAGAAGGTAAACTTCAGAGGAGACAGGAAAACACCAGCATCAAGAATTATTTCGGCTTTGCTAGCTGACATAATGATGGGAAAAGGGTGTGAAGCCTTCTTGCTGCATATTGTGGACACGGATGTGAATGAAGAGAAGTTAGAAGATTTTTCCATTATGAGGGAATTTTCAGATGTATTCCCAGATGACTTACCTAGTTTGCCACCAGTAAGAGAAATCGAGTTTGCTATTGACTTGATTCTCGGTACCATGCCTACAGCTGTAGCCACCTTATAGAATGGCTGCAGCTGAATTGAAAGAGCTTAAAGAACAGTTGGAAGAACTATTAGAGAAAGGGTACATAAGGCCGAGTTCGTCACCATGGGGAGCACCGATTATGTTTGTTAAGAAAAAAGATAGAACGTGGCAGATATATATTGATTATTGAAGACTCAACAAGGTGACTATTAGGAACAAGTATCCTCTGCCCCGGATTGACGATCTATTTGACCAGTTACAGGGAGCAAGGGTCTTTTCTAAGATTGATCACAGATCGAGCTATCATCAACTCAGAATTAGGGAGTCTGATATAAGCAAGACAGTTTTTAGGATACGGTACGGACATTACTAGTTCCTAGTTATGCCATTTGGTTTTGACCAATGCTCCAGCTGCTTTTAGAGATCTTATGAATAGGGTTTTCAAGGAATATCTGGATCAGTTTTTCATAGTGTTTATCGATGACATTCTGGTATATTCCAAGAGCGAAGGGGAATATGAGGAGCATCTCCCAATAGTGTTGTAGACATTGAGGGAGAGGGAACTTTATGCCAAATTCAGTAAATGTGAATTCTGGCTTCATGAGGTGATAATCCTTGGATATGTGATTTCTAAAGATGGGGTACATGTTGATCCGAGAAAGATTGAAGCAGTGGTAAATTGGTATGCACCCAAGACAGTGACAGAGGTGAGAAGTTTTCTAGGTCTGGTAGGTTATTATAGGAGATTTGTTAAAGGATTTTCTATGATATCTGCTTCGATGACTAAGTTATTGAGGAAGAATTAGAAATTTGTCTGGAGTGAGGAATGTTAGAAAAATTTTGAGAAGCTCAAGCGCAAATTGACAAGTGCTCCAGTTTTGATTTTGCCTACTGGAGATAAGGGTTATACAGTGTACAGTGATGTTTCAAAAAAGGGTTTAGGTTGTGTGTTGATGCAGGGAGACAGGGTGATAGCTTATGCTTCACAACAACTGAAGCCTTATGAATTGAATTATCCAACCCATGATTTGGAATTGGCAGTGATAATTTTTGCCTTAAAAATTTGGAGGCATTATCTGTATGGGGTTTAGACAAGGATCTTTGCTGACCATAAAGCCTCAAATACTTACTGAGCCATAAAGAACTGAATTTGAGATAGAGAAGGTGGATTGAGTTGCTTAAGGATTATGATTTATTGATTGAGTACCATCTAGGCAAGGCAGATGTCGTGGCAGATGCTTTGAGTAGGAAATCCTCAATAGCCCATGTTCAGAGAGTTTATCTGCCTTTATTGGAAAAAATGGCTATGCTTAACATAAGTTTGAAACAGGAGGAACCAAATTGCATTCTTGCTAACTTCAGAGTAAGACCGATACTCAGGGAGAAGGTTAGGGAGTTACAGGCACAGAATGCAGAATTAAGCAAGCTTCGAGAAAAAATTCAGAATGACAAGAAGTCTGAAGTGGTAGTGAGGGATGATGGACTCATGACTTTCAGAAATAGGCTTTGTATCCCAAATGTCAAGGTGGTGAAAGATGAGATACTGGATGAGGCACACAATATTCCTTATGCTATGCACCCGGGTAGCACCAGGATGTATAGAGATTTGAGAGAACATTTCTAGTGGAAGGGCATGAAGAAGGATGTAGCAGAATATGCAAGAAAGTGTCTAGTATGTCAACAAGTCAAGGTTGAACACCAGGCACCTTCAGGCAAGTTAAGGCCATTGTCCATTCCTGATTAGAAGTGGTAAAAAGTGACTATGGACTTTTTGATGGGTTTGCCCAAGACCAGTAGGAAGCATGATGCCATATGGGTTATTGTTGATCGGTTGACGAAGTCAACCCATTTTTTGGCAATTAAACAAACTGATTCTCTACATGTGTTAGTAAAGACGTATGTTGATGAGATAGTAAGATTACATGGATTTCAGATTCCATAGTTTCTGACAGGGATTCTCGATTCACTTCGAGATTCTGGGAAAGTTTGTAAGAAGCTTTAGGAACCAAGTTGAATTTTAACACAGCTTTTCATCCCCAGATGAATGGTCAATTAGAGAGGACTATTCGGACGCTTGAGGGAATGCTCAGGGCATATGTGATAGATTTCAAAGGAGCTTGGGATGAGCATTTGCCATTGGTTGAATTTGCTTACAATAATTCATACCATTCGAGCATTCAAATGGCTCCTTATGAAGCATTGTATGGAAGGAGGTGTATAACTCCGATATGTTGGGATGAAGAAGGAGAAAGGAAACTAATAGGGCCAGAGTTACTCCAGATGACAGTTGACAAGCTCAAATTAGTTAAACAATGACTTAAGGCAACTCAGGATAGAATGAAGAGCTATACTGATGCACACCGAATGGAGATGGAGTATGAAGTCGGTGAGAAAGTTTTCCTTAAGACATCTGCTTGGAAAGGAGTAATGGGATTTGGCAAGAAGGGCAAGTTGAACCCGAGATATATGGGTCCCTATGAAATTCTTGAGAGGATTGGACCGTTAGCTTATAGGTTGGCGTTGCCACCGAAATTGTCCCAGATACATGATGTTTTTCATGTTTCCATATTGAGAAGGTATAGATCAGATCCTTCTCACGTCATTCAGGCCACTGAGGTTCAGTTGAGGGATGATCTGAGTTATGAGGAGACTCTAGTTGAGATTTTGGACAACAATGAGAAGGTTCTCAGGAACAAGACAGTTCAGTTAATAAAAGTCCGGTGGAGGAATGATTCTGTAGAAGAGGGAATGTGGGAGCCATTGGAAACCATGAAGGAGAAGTATCCATAACTCTTCAATGAATCAGGTAAGAATTTTGAGGAAGGAATTCTTTTAAGAGGGGGAGAAATGATAGGCCCCAAATTTCTATTTATTTTATTAAGCATGAATTGATTTTTTTTATCAGAAAGCATGAATTGATTAAATTTTGTGGTTTTGCTAGATAAATTATTTTGTTTGAAGTTTAATTAGCAAGTCGATGATTGGAGGATTTATTGCTTAGATTTATGTAATTGGAAGTATTAAATAGAGAAATTAAGATTAAGTTATAGTATAGTATGGTGTAAGTTAAATTGAAGAAGTAAGAATGAATAAGGGAAAAATCGGAAGATCACTTAAGGTTAGAAGGCTAAGGCATTACATGGAAGGACATAATGGACATTTGATGATCATTAAGGATATAAAAAGAAAAGAAGTTGTTGTCTTGTTTTAAATTGAAGAAAGAATCATGAGTGAGAGGAAGAAGAAGAGAAAAAGAGAGAAAAGCTAGGGTTTTGGGAAATCTTAAAGAACTAGAATACTTTGAGGTTAAAACAAGTAAGTAAAAGCTTTAACCCTTCTTGATTGTTGGATAAAGCATAGTTAGGGTTAGTTAGAAGAGAAAACATGGTTGAATGTAGGTAGGAAGTTGTTGATGAATGGTTTAAGTTAATGTTTTATTATTTGGTTAATGATCAAGAGTAGTTTATGAATTGGTTTGAGAATGATTTTAGGCTGAAAATGAAGCAGAAAAGATGGTTTTGTGTTAATATGGGTTGTATATGAAAGGGGAGAAGTGAAAGGATGGAAAATGTAGCAAAATGGGTCGTCGATGTGGGTTTCTGGAGACGTTCATTGCGGCAAAACCCTAACTTCGCTGCCCATTTTTCCTCCACAGATATGTTTTGGTATTTTTGCCATAACTTTTTGTGTAGATGTCCAAATGAGATTATTTTGATTTATTGTAAAATAGAGACATAGGGATACAAATTTTGTAAAGGAATTGAGTCTAAATTCAGTCTCTAAGAATCTCAATGTTTGGATGGAAGTTGAGCGTAGAATTTTGTTTCATGCATAAGGATAGTCTGAAACTGTTTAGGTAGTAACTTTCCGATTATTGAACCGAATTGAATGAAATTTTGGTTATTTTTTAAGGAAATCAAGTGAGGCAAGTGAGGTAAGAGGAGAAAGAGAAAGGACACATTTGAGCAAGTAACAAGCCAGGATTTCAAGGTGGGTTACAGTTTTATGATTTAGTAATAAGCCATAAATGTTTTCTTTCAAATGATGGAAATAAATGCTTTCAATTACTTCATGAGCTTATGGTGTTGATGATTTATGACAAGAACATGAAAATGATTTTTGAAAATATATTATGTTTGAAAAAGATCAAGTTTCAAAAATTTTCCATTTTGGGCAACAAGTTTACAAGATTATGAAATACACGTTATGTGGGTTTAGTTTGGTCCATTCTGTTAAGAAGTGAATTTCGATTAAAGGTTTATCCCGCCTACCGCTAGTGGCATGGAGCTCCTTTATGGACCCCCTCATGTTCACGACTACACAAAACCACTATGTGGGAATGTGCTAGTTTGTTCTATTCACGACTTCATAGAACCATTATATGGAAATTTGTTAGTTCGTTCTATTTATGGACCTTCTAGACCATTTTGAAGTGCATATGTGCTCATGATACATTGACAAGATTGATGCATACCTAACTTGCGTTATTGAGATTTTGGTTGATAATTTGAGAAATATATGCTTTTTGATACAATGTGAAATTTGTTACAATGGAAAATAAGTTTTCAATGGTTTTGCTTGTTACTGTTTATAAAATTGTTATCTATGAGCTTTAAACTCAACCCTACTCTCCACCCCTTATTCAGGTGAAGAGCAAGCGACCGAGTAGATCAAGAGTACGATATCACTCCGATTAAGCTTATGCTGTGTTTGAAGTTATTTTTGTAAAACAAGGCTTTAGTTGCATTTCCAAAAATTCTACTTTTGCAAATGCTATATTTTTGGTTTATACTGTAATGTGGCTTGAAATGCCCATTAAAGCTTTGTAAAACTCTCACTTTTGATATTAATGAAATATATGTTTGGATT
>JANITW010000008.1:56114203-56126426 GCA_027564335.1 Erythroxylum williamsii
AATTTTCCATGAATATTTTCAATAAAATCAAACTATGCCATAAATCATAAATCAAATTAATTCATACTTAAGAACATCAAGAAAACAAAATTTGGGGCCCAACAATTTCGCTTACCTCTCTCTCATTCTTGGATAAAACCCTATCTTATTTGCATTTCTAACTTTCTCCTTACTACACATCATTCATCTCTTGTAAAGTCAATTATGTCTATTTCATTCCCCTTTTTTTTCTTTCCTCATTTCTATCTCATCTTCCTATCATCACTCATTTTATCTTTCATGTGTATATTCTCAATCACTTCAGAATTATAGGGGGTATAACCATTATAGAATTCTATTCTCAATTTCATAGACATATTCTTATACCGAATCATAAACTTTTATCACAATAATCACACAACCATTCTATGTTCAAGTTCAACCTTCCAAGGTCATAGAAAAATTTAATTTCCTTCAATTTGGCTTATACACTTTAATCTCGTCATTTCTACTTATATCCTTATTTTCCTCAAATAATCCACAACAATGCATTCACATTTGGTTCATATTAGAGGATATATCCTCATTGTAAATATTAATATCGTATTCCATAATACATCCACTGATACAATTGTGTTAAATCCTTGTCTATCATATCCAAACATATACTATTTCTCATTTTTAAATATCCATAAACTTTCATTTTCTCACATTCTGACATATCATCACTTTTCTTATTGTTTCTATCAGCTTAAACACTTAACACATGCTCATGCGTGTGACTCATGCTCATGTAACTCATACTAGGGATCAGTTGCTATTGTTGGCCCCAAAAAATTTTTTTCTTGATAAATAAGCATGATTAGATTATTTTGGAGTCTTACTAGATTAATTTATGTTGGAGTAAATTAATATGTTAATGTGAATGAGATTAGGTGACATAAGTTAAGGGAATTAAAGTGTTAAGGTGGTAACTTATGCATGAAGGGTAGTTTAGGAAGATCACTTAAGGGGGAAAACCTTAAGGCTTTGAAGGAAGGGCAATGTGGGCATTGTGCATTCATTAAGGGTATAAAAGGGAGAAGAAAAGGCTTGTTTGGCATGGGAAGAGAGAGAAATAAAAATTTAAAGGAGAGAAGAGGGAGAGAGTGTCGTATAAGGAGAAAAAGAGAGGGAAAAAGGAGTTGAGCTAGGTTTCAAGATTTCTTAACCTTCAAGAGGGATTTTAGGGTTGAGCAAGAAGGAAAAATGGAAGAGTAAGATTAGAGCTTCCACTAGAGCCAAAAATTCCATTGATTGGTGGAGATTCAAGGTAAGTTTGTGTTTTGAGATTTGGATTTTGGAAGGGGTTTTGGTTCAAAAACCTTAAGAAATTTATGGGTTTAAGTATTCTAGGGTCAATTTTATGAATATATTTCTATAGGTTTTCCAATTTGAATTCCTTTTGATTTAGGGATTTTGTTGTTAATGTTGAAGAGAATCAAGAGAGGCAAAAGGAGCAAGAGTAGGGACATTTTTTAGCAAGGATTTCAAGCAAGGAAATTAAGGTGGGTGAACTTTTTATAATTGAGTCAATAAGCTATCAAATGTTCTTCAAATAAATGCAACTAATTGATTTTCCAACTACCTTGTAAAAGTGTATTTATTGTTCTTTAAATGCTTCAGAAATTGCCACATGCTTTTTGTGTATGAGTTTGTGAATGAATTTTGAGTGGTATGGGAATGATTTCAAATTACTCTATAAATGTTGTATTTGTGGCTTTTGAATGATTTGGGAAATGGTTATATGCTTAGTATAGAATTTTTGGTTGTGGAATTGTGAAATGATTTTCAAAGAATAGCAAGTATATGAAATTGTTCATGCTCATGAAAGACAAGATTTCGAAATATGCCATTTGGGCAAATGGTTTGCAAGCTATAAGATGCATGATTTTGTGAGTTTGTGGTGGTCCCCTAAATATTTCAAGTTCACTTGTCTAAAGGCTTCTCTTGCCTGCCCACTAGTGGCATGGAGCTCCTTCACAGATTCCCATATATTCACGGCTATGCAACACCATTTTGTGGGATTGAGATAGTACACTCTATTCACGACTACACAGGACTCGTATGGGAATTGTATAGTACGTTCTGTTTTGGATCTACCTAAACTATTATGATGTGTTTATGTGTTTACATGTGTTGACAAGTTTTGATGATTGTTTGACTTATGTGAATTGTGAATTGGTTGGATAATTTTGAGAAATGAATGTTTTATGGATTTTAATGAGGTTTTGCTATGACCATGAAAGTTTCAAATGATTTTTGCTTATTACCGTTTATAAAACTGCTACCCACAAGCTTTAAGCTCACCTCCTCCTATTATGTCCCATATACAGGTGAGGAGCATGAGATCGAGTGATTGAGCATAAAGGCATTACTCCGGAATTGGCTTATTTTGTATTCTAAGTTAGTTTTTGTAAAACAATGCTTTAGTCACATTTTGAGCGATTCCAATTTTTTGTAAAGTTTGTATTTTTGGATTATGACGTAAGTGACTTGAAATGCCCACTAAAGCATTGTAAAACTATTTTTGGTTTTGATGTTAATAAAATACATATGCATTATGTTTTGTTCATGATTCTCCAAGTCTTTATATTGCATTTTTAAGTTTTTCATAGAGTAAGAATTGTATTCTGAATTCAAGGGGGAAAGCTATATTTATTTATGTAGAACTAGACCAAATTGTATTAAGGAAAGTTGTAGCTTATCCTCTTACCTTTCTAATGCTATAAAGTTTGTAAATTTTGGATATGAAAGTCAAGAGATATGAGCATTATAAGTGATGATGCTGTATAGGAGTTATGAACATGATAGTCATGGTGACTGATGAGAGTTTGTGTTTGTGATGAGCCATTTGAGTTGAATTTTGGGAGTTTGATGCACTCAAATTGGTGATTGAATGTTTTGGGAGTGTTATTGCATTATAAGAAGTGAAATTAAGGAAATTATGAGTGAATATGATGTTAGAATGGAGGTAGGAAGCATTGGAGGGGCTTTGGAGGGGTTTGAGAAACCCCCATATTCATTTAACGGTCCATTAAACGGACCTTTTTGGGTTAGAAAATGACCCCAGCCTCACCAAATGACCCCAGCCTCACTAATGTCTGTTTAACAGACATGGATGTCCGTTAAATGGACCTTCTTAGCCAAAAATGGCTTCCAGCTTTGACAATGTCTGTTAAACGGACATTCACCAGTTAGCTTTAGTAAATTGCAATTTTTAACCTTTTTAGAGGCAGAATCTTACTTTGTGGGATTCATAAAAGTTGTAGATATGGAAGTATAATTTCAAATGGTGTAAGAACGAACTCAATCAGAAATATTTAGAAAAAGTTATGACAATTGTGCCAAGAGAGGTACAGAATGATTAAGGACATAAACACGTTCGTTTCTTTTGGCAATAACTCCCTCATCTGACCCCTGAATGAAGCGATTCTTGAAGCGATAGCTTCCTAACACATTTAGCTATCACTTCATAAAAATTGGTATCTTTTGGAGTTGATTTGAGAAAATTTTATGGAAAGATAGTGAGGGGTCGGTTTAGAGAGCATGATTGGATTATGAACCCACTTTGGCTTTTTAAGCATATCTTGATCTTTAGAGCTCCAATTGCGTTAGTTCTTGCTTCAAATTAAACTAGAGACCTAAAGCTACCATTTTTGTGAAGAAGTCAAATTATGATTTTGGTGTTTGGCTAGTGTGGGCTCACCACCCTTGTGAGATGATGGCCAAAGAGGGTTCTTTGGAATAACCCTATAGGTTTACAAGATCAAGGTTTATGACTCTAGATGTTGGGCTCCGGAAATGGGGTCCAACAGCTACTATCTGCTATGATATGTCTAAAATGCATGTAACTTGACACATATAAGAAAATGTCCATATAAGATAGTACTTTTGGGCTCTGATACCACATAAATGTAACGCTCTACTCCCATATGATCAGAACCTGACATCGATAGTGATATCTGAGTCCGTGCCCTGCGAGAGTGGGGTGCTAAAACACTTAGCACATTCAGAAATCGGTATAATTTTTTTTTAATCATAAACACAATATGCAGAAATCGATACTCAAATTGGGCCCGTATTCATTCATAAACGTTTTTAATCAACGCAATATAATCAATAAAGTTTTCAATAGTCAATTGGGCCCTTTTGTAAACACATAACACTTTAATCATAATGTCTTTACGTTCCACCATAAAAGCCTTTGTACACACATTGAACAAAATTTTGAAATATAATATTTTTTTTTAATATTTGCAAATTTTGGGTGAGTTTTGCAAACTCAATGAGTGATCATCATCGATGGCTTACCCAATCACATAACACATAATTCACATCATTACACATTTCACACTTCACATTCAATACAATTAAATCACTCCATTATGTATATGCAGTGCACATGAGACGCACTTTTCTTTTGTTATTTTATTGTGACCGAATGCCTAAACTGTCTCATTTAGGGCTCATTGATAAATGTCCCTTATCCACTTAGAGATACAGGGCTCATTAAACGTTGAGTCTGAGGCTCTAATTCACTATTGAGCTCAAGGCTCATTTTCACTTGTTGAGCTTTAAGCTCTAATCGTTGGCTAATCTAGTCACAACTATCATTATATTTCATGCATTCATGCAATAGAATGCATCATTCACATTTGCATACCCCATTCAATCACTTTCTCATATCATCGGACCTTAGTCCGACATTCAACATTAGAGTTGAGAATTCACACTTTTATTCATATACAAATCCACATTCATAACACATTTAACAATCACATTAAGTACACATAGTTTATCCAATTCTTATTCAAGTAACACTTCAATATCCAAATCAACATCACAATCATCGGACCTCCTGTCTGGAAACCAACACGGTCAATCACATTTAATAGTCAATTAATACAAAATGAAACAAAACAAATAATAAAGTGAGACCATCTCGATCTACTCACAGTACGCTCTAGATTAGCATTTGCTTCCAAATTCTAAAAACGCCTGAATGCGAGCACTTGACCTACACAACCCATTTATGTAATACACAATTAACACAACATTAAAAAACTCATTTATTCACAAATAGTTATATGGACTAAGTAAAATGCATGCTCAATGACAATCCTAGGTACTTTAATGAACTTCATACCTTATTCACATTCTAATTTCATAACTTAATCACTCATTAGTTCTTTGCACTAGAACCTCAATCCGTTGATGCTTTGATATCAATAACTCATTCGCCAATTTACCAATATAATCCCATATGTGACTAGTTAAGAGGAAAACATAGTATATAACTATTTATATATATCACTATCAATATATATATATCACTATCAACTTTCTGCCTAAAGTTTAATATTTCCTCTAACTTTCACTTTAATTGTTCTTTCACACCATTACACACTTTCATTGATCTTTCAACTCCAAAACTGATTTAACACTACCCCATAATATTTCAGTCATCAAATCCAAAGAAAATCATCATGTGTGGCACACTAAATCTCCTCACTCATTTTCCAGAAAAAAAGAAATCACTGTTCTTAACCTTTTATCAGTGAACTAACGATGCATACTTCATTTCATGCAAAACTACAAAATCATAACAAGCTTACTTGTTTGAAGTCCCTTATGCAACCATGTACTTCAACTTGAAAGTTGGCAGGGGGTTCGGTCTTTTTTTGGAATAGAAGAAGGAAATATCAAAGTGGAAGTGATGACAAACAGAGAAAAGCAAGATTTAACTTTGGTGAATATCTAAGGTAAAACTCTGTGTTGGAGAAACACTAGAGAAAGAAGCTTCGGGAAAAGGAAAATGAAGACAAGTCCAGTAACTTCTCTTTCAAGGTTATTAAAACTCAACTTTAATGCTAGGAAACCTATCCAATTCTTAGCCATTTATCCACTTCTAGATTTTTCCATTGGCTCAGTACTTCGGAAGATGTGCCTTAAACATTTTCGGGTTGTCATATTCCAAAATAGTGTACTATGCACAACTTCTGTTTAGAACTTAAATATCTTATAGACTAAATGACAATTATACTTCTTGAGATGATTGTAGGCCTATATCTTTAGTTCACTCCAAAGTAACAATCCTCTCATTTAGAATCCTACAGGTCTAGATATACTTAAAATACTAAAGTACGTTAGTGGAATAACCCTAGTTCATATTACTAAAGAGTATACTCACTGTACCCATCCCACATTTTTCACTCAATCTTTTTCAATTAATTTTAGATGGCTAAGATTTTTAGGTGGAGATGTAGGGTAATGTCTTACGAGTCCAATGGTTCAAGAATCGATTAATTTGGACTCCTATAGAAGAAGTTATGGCTAGGCGAAGAAAGTCAGAAGAAGCAAAAACTCAGAAGAAACAAAACCCAGAAGAAGACGCGTTAGCAAAACAAAGAAGAAGTAAAACCCAGAAGGAACCAAAACATAGAAGGAATAAAACACAAAAGGAAGAAAACTCAGAAGAAGTAAAACTTAAAAAGAACCAAAACACAGAAGGAATAAAACACAGAAGGAAGAAAAATCAGAAGAAGCGAAACTCAGAAGGAACCAAAACATAGAAGGAATAAAACACAGAAGGAAGAAAACTCAGAAGAAGCGAAACTCAAAAGGAACCAAAACACAGAAGGAATAAAACATAGAAGGAGTTCATGAACAGTAACACAGAAGGAGTTCATGAACATAAACATAGAAGAAGTTCATGAACAGTAGAAGTTTATGAACAGTAACACAGAAGGAGTTCATGAACAGAAACACAGAAGAAGTTCATAAATAGTAACACAGAATAAGTTCATGCACAGTAACACAGACGAAGTTCATGAACAGAAATATAGAAGAAGTTCATGAACAGTAACACAGAAGGAGTTCATGAATAGTAACACAGAAGGAGTTCATGAACAGAAACACAGAAGAAGTTCATGAACAGCAATACAGAAGGAGTTCATGAACAGTAACACAGAAGAAACGAAACTAACAAGAAGCAAAATTTAGAAGGAACAACTTCACTTTTGAACATCTCCCCTTACAAGGACCCTGACTTTTAACTCAGATGTCCAAGTTTTTATACTATATATATTATTGGGAAGATAAAAGGAAGATTTATAACTTTCGTAAAGGCCATTAATAAGCAGATGATAGTAATTCTTCAACTTTATTTCATAAATCCCCTACCCTCAGGGATTTATTCACTAATTGCTGTTTCAAAACTCCAAAATCTTCAAGTCCTAAACTCCATGCAATTTACGTACTTTACTCAGTTCTCAAATCATGACAACTTTTGGGACTCTTAGAGGCAGAATTAAAATTCGATTATCTCCATAGCCATATGTTTCTAGTTTAATCCAAATAAAGAATCTTCCCATTAGGATAACTAAAGAAAAATTTATGGCTAATATACCGAAGCACACTCAATGAACATTTTCCAGATCAACCGCCACTTTTGTTTCCAAATCTTTTCTTATCATAACTCATACCCGGAAGTTGTCAATGAATGCATGTACAATTGTTTTATATGCAGGAAAATTTACTATTCATATGTATGTGTATGGCATATTATGCATGAGCATGAAATGTGTTTCCTACTTCCTTAATAATCTCTCTCATCTATTAATTTTGCCTTAACATAGGTAATGGGATGTTACATCAAACCTTATTCTTATTGACCTTGCAATGGCTTGAATGAGTAGATTGGAGAACCAAACTCCCATTACAGCTGCCTGTGTTGAAAAGTTGAGCTTTATTCATATAGATTCCCTTACAGCCATTCCTAAAGATATTATAGTAGTGAATTGTGCTTTTACAAGTAAGCAACTCATTAGCACCCCAACACACACTTAATCTAGGCTTGAAACACCTACACACTCACCTTACCATCTTTCAATCATAGAAATTGCTTCATAGCTTAAGGAGCAGAACTAAACTTTCCAACTAGTTGAAAGGCGAAGATCACCGCGGAGTAAGAATAAAGGCTCAAAAAATAATCATCTCTAATATGTCAATTATCTTTTGGAATGTTGAAGGATTAAATTTCCCTATAAAGCAAGCTACTTTATGGGATTTTGTTAGGAGGGAAAGGCCTCTATTAGTAGGATTACTTGAAACAAAAATAATGTTGAAGAATGTTGTTAATTTTTCATTGGCCTCGAGTTGACAGACGATTAACCAACCATACATATCATTTTCTTAGTGGAATCTTTCTTTATTATAAGGCTGATGAGGTCCATGAGGAGCTCCTTCATTCCATGGACCAATTAATGCATATAAAACTCTCCTTATTGTGTGAAAATTTTGGCATTATCACCTCCATTCTTTATGCTAGCAATTTTGGTCTCCAACAAGCTGTATTGTGGACTGATCTAAAAAATCTCAGCAGGGATATTCGATGACCTTGGCTGATATGTGTGGACTTTAACTCTATCTTGTATCAATCTGAGGCTAATGGCAATTGTAATGTTAGAAATTATTCTAAAGAACTCAAAATCTTTGTGGATCAATTGGGCATAATAGATTTGGGGTTGGTTAGTAGACCAGTATACTTGGTCCAATAAACCAAGCTCACATTAGTTCATCCAAAAGAAACTTGATCGAGCTTTAGTGAATGGCAAATGGCTTACGCAATTTCCTAATAGCAATGCAAACTTCCTTGACCCTTTAATCTCAAACTATACCCCAATTTGGATAAAAAACCTGTTTCACTTGGCAACTCGAAAATTCCCATTTAGATTCAACAATTATTTGACCAATATACCAGGTTTCTTTGAAGCTTGTAGGAGAGGTTCAGAATGATTTTTTTTCATGGCACCAATTAGTAGATCTGTGTCTAGAAATTGGAACCTATTAAACAAGAATTGAAGCGGTTACAATCTTTAAGGGAATCATTTGATTATGCATTGACCAAAGCTCGAGAAGACCTTAATAAAGTTCAAAGAAAACTTGCTCTATCCCCTCATGATCCGCAACTCCTAGAAACTAAAAAATGGGCATTATCTCTCTATATACTCTTTGTCTAAAACTATCACTCATTACTTAACAAAGAGCAAGAATGAATTGGCTCAAATATGGAGACAAGTGCACCAAATTCTTCTTTAATTTTATTCTAGCACATGGGAACAGAAATCACATCAATTTGATTACTACAAATGAAGGCCTTTAATTACAAGACCATCAGGAAATTCAAGAAAAGGCAGTGAATTATTTCAAAAATTTTCTTAGTCCTTCCATATCTACTTCTATCCTTCATGCCAACCTCTTGGACATTAGTTCCAAGAAAATAACTCAGGAAGCCATAGACTTGTTAACTAAAGTAGTCGATGATCAGGAGATCGAGGAAGCATTGACTAAATTGTACAGTATGAAAGTAGTAGGTTTAGATGGCCTTAATGGCTTCTTCTATCAAAATACATGGAATATAAAAGGTTCCTTTGTTAAGCAAACAATGAAGGAGTTTTTCACAAAGGGCGTGCTACTTTAGGAAGATAATTAAACTTTCCTTTTTCTAATTCCGAAAACTTCTACTCCCACTTCCTTTAGTGAATTCAAGCCAATATCATATACCATTTTCCTATATAGAGTGATGTCAAAGATCTTTGCATATAGATTGAAAGATTCTCCCATCCTACTCATCAGTGATAACCAAGGAGCTTTCATTAGTAATCAACAAATTGGTGATAACATACTGAATGTTCAATAATTACTCCATAGATATTCCCGAGCCAATTCACCTCAAAATTGCACTATCACAGTTGACTTTTGTAAGGCATTTGATAGTGTGCTTTGGAGCTTCTTATGGTAGACAATGGAAGTTTGTGGTTTTCCAACTATATTCATTAATTGGATCAAGGAATGTGTCTCCAAAGTCTCCTACTTGGTCTTGATCAATGACAATCCTTCAACCTTTTTCCAAGCTAGGAAAGGACTGCGGTACAGGGATCCTATCTCCCCTACCTCTTCATCATGTTCATAGAGATGCTTAACACTATCATTCAACATGAAGTGGCAATGAACTCAACTTTCAAATATCATTCAAAGTGTAAGAATCTTGTTTTAACTAACCTCTCTTTTAGAGACAATTTATTACTTTCTGCAGAGCCACCCCTGATTCAGTTCATAGCTTCATGAAAGCTCTAACTAGGTTGAAAGAAATATCAGGGTTAAGTATTAATCTCAGCAAGAGTCACCTCATATTTTCTAAAAGAGCTGCTCCAATGGTCTCAAGCATCATCTTGCTTATCATAATGGTAGAGAAGCCTCCAACACTACTTTATCTGGGGCTCCTAGTTTTGACTAAGAGATTAACAATCCTTGAATGTTATCCTCTTATTGAGAAAATTAAGAAGAGAATAGGATCTTGGGTGAATCAAAGGGGCCATCAAGGCGATTGAAAGGTTACTCAAGGATTTCTTATGGAATCATAAGACAAGAACCAAAGGTTATGCTAAAGTTAAATGGTCAAACATTTGCTTTCGAAAGGCCGAAGGAGAGTTAAACATCCCTTCAGGAAAGCTCATTAACCATATCCTCATCTTGAAATGATTATGGTTGATTCTTAAAGATAGGAAAATGTTATGGATACATTGGGTTCATTCTTATTTCCTTAAAGGAAGAAGTATATAGGCAGTCAGTAAGGCTATTCCATTTTTCTAAACTAGTGAATTCATTTGAGGAACCTTATTCAAAAACAAGTATCTTACACTATTGGCAATGGGAAGCTTATATCTCTATAGTTTGATAATTAAACAGGTCAATGACCCTTACTCCATTCTCATCATTTACTTAAAGGTTATGTCTCCTTTCCTCTCCAAACAACCTTAGACTCTGCAACCTCATTTCTCTTCATCTCTCTCTCAAGATACATTCTTTTGGCATAACAGACCAACTCATGAATTATCAAACAAAGTCATTTGGAAGCTATAAAGGATGAGGAAACCACAGGTATTTTGGTATAGAATCTTTTGGCATAAAATGATCTTACTGAGAACATCTTTTCTATTATGATTCACTGTACAAAACTGGTTGAATACGATTGATTAGATCAGTTATTTGAGCATCAATCCCCGATGCCCCTTCTGTCAACTCTAGGAAGAATCTAAAGATCATTTATTTTTTGTGTGTGGTGATTAATTGGTTATGGAGAGTTGTTCTCATGAATTACGATGTCCTTATCCAAGAGAACAATTTCTCTATTTTTGTGCATTGCTCAGTAACTCAGACAGCTACCAAGATGTCATCCTACACAATATTTATTAGCATGTGTGTCCAATCTATATGGAAAGAGAGAAATGCCAAGTGTTTTGAATCCAAGTCTAAGACTATAGGAAATCTTATCTTTGAAATTCTAGACAACATTAAAGAACTTCTGGCATAACTTAACATTCCCGCTAACAACAACATTCTTTAGTCTTTTTCTCTCAGTTATGTTCTATTTGCTTAGCTATTTTTTTTGGTAAATCATTTATAAGATAAATGTAGAAAAAAAGAGTTTATGTACATACGTAGAGATTGTGTTAAAAACTATCTCATACTAATCCAAAAGAAAAGCAACCCACCCTAAAGCTGACAAGAAAATCCCTGAAATATTGTACCAACAACAACAACTGGAATCACTTGTTAGATTATAAACTTCATGGAAGTCCTCTTTTCCCTATAATGCAAACATCCTTTTTAAAGGTTATCCCCTTAGAACTGCTGTAAGCCCTTAACTATTTTTCCCCTACAAATGCATTTTATTCTTTCTTTTTTTAGAAAAAATGTATCAAATTTATCATGATTTTCTCAATAGGAAGAAATTATTTAAAAAATTCTTTCAAGGATACTATGGGAGACAATTTATTATGAATTTGATTGTTTTGGAATGAACATATGACTAGTTATGATTGTTAGTGAATAAATGAGTTCAATTTGTTTTATTCATTTAGAGAATGAACACTCGATGAGCATTATGATATCCTTTGTGTAAAATGCATACGTATCAAGTACTTAATACTTCATTTAAGCATTTTATTGCCTTAAAAGACCATAATTTCACTCCACTGATTTTTTATCAATAAAAATGTTGAAGTTAAAAAATGGTGCTTGTAGCGCCCCCTTACCGTAGAGTATACACCAGGACGCCCGTTGGTCGTACTGATGCATAACCTACGACGAGGGTGCACTACGATACAATCATTTCTATAAACCTCATGGCATCAATAAC
>JANITW010000008.1:56135832-56150099 GCA_027564335.1 Erythroxylum williamsii
ATTAGAAGATTTTCAAGTTGTGAGGGAGTTTCCTGATGTATTTCCAGAAGAATTACCAGGGTTGCCGCCGGTGAGGGGTTTATTTAAATTGTGTTTATTATTTATATGTGAAATATCTCAAAATTATTATTAGTTTATATTAATTGTAATTATTATTTATTATTTTAATTTTTAGAGATAATGTTAAAAAATACAATATAACTGTATTATTTTGTAAGTTTTTAAAAAAATTTAAAAATTATTTTATAAATTAAAAAAATTACCTAAAAAATTACTTAATATTAACCAGTATGAAACTGTATAAAAATCCAATGTCATACCGAGCCCGGTACAGTTAAATCTTTCGCTACATAAATATATTTTAAATTATTAGGATTTTATTTTTCTCTAAGTAAACAATAAAATAACTTGAAGATAAGCTAGAACACAACACGTAAGAGAGAGACGCGACGTCGGGCATCAAAACCTTCAGGTACGTATTGGAGCTCCGTCTCTGAGCAGGTAGTAGTAGCAAATGAAGAGAAATGGCGCGAGGGCTCATCCTCTCACCAACGGCCACTGCCTCCTGCAACGTTAAAGCTACCTCCTCCTTCATAGCTCTGCTTCGGCTTTCCAGGAAAAACCCATCATTTTCAGGCCGTTGTTATCGTCCTTGTCTTGTCCGCGGCGGGTGTTGTTTTGGTCTTGCCCGAGAATATGTCGCCATGGCCAAGTACAAGGAGGACTTCTCCATGCGGATGGCTATGGCTGGTCTTCAACCCCACCACCGTATTGGTCAGTCTTCACCTTCTATCTTCTACTTGTCATCTTCCGAATGTCGCTTTTTGGTTGTTTCTCATGGGAAATCGAAATATTAAAGAAACTATTTTTGGTAGCTGTAGTGGATCGATATTATTGTTTGCGGTTTCTTGAAAAGTTGGCTTATCTTCTGCTTTTGCGGTTAGTTCTTGAAAACTTTAGGTGAACCCAGAAAAATGATAAATCTTTACCCTTTGGCTATTTAGGTAGTGGGGGCAAAAGATCAACGTGGATGAACCTAATGCATTTCTTTCCTTCTTTTTTAATATCAATTTGCAGTGTTAAGCTTTCGGTTGAGTTATGGCATTTGATAACTGTTCATTGTATGGAGCATTACGGGATAAGAATTGGAATTGGAAACGTTATAACTTTGACTTAAAAATTTGGTGTTTCCCTTGTTATTCAAAATTTCAGCTTTAGGAGTATCTGGTGGTCCTGACAGCATGGCGCTTTGTTACCTAACTGCTAGCTGGAAGAAAGGCAGTTCTGATGCTGTTTCCACCAGCGATGATTCAATTGATGGGCTTTTGGCTATTATTGTTGATCATGGGTTACGTGCTGAGAGTAAAGATGAGGCAGGGATTGTTTCAGGCCGTGTTTCTAAAATGGGTAAGCTTACTTTCAGTTATTTGCTCATCGACTGGTTGATCTCTTCGAAGTAAGATGACTAACATGGGGAATGATTAGGAATCAGAAATGAAATTGCCCATTGTAGCTGGCCCAATGGGAGACCTAAACAGGGCCACTTGCAAGAAGATGCTCGAAATATGAGGTTATTTTTTCTTTTCCTGCTGTTGGAATGATAATCTGATGATGCCTTTCTAGTTTCTATCTGTCTCCTGTTTGACTGTTCTCTTTTTCTTTTTTGATCTTAAGTCTGTTCATATAATTATGCTATCTTTGATGTTGCTGAAATTCAGGTATCAAATATTTCAGGACATCTGCATGAAACACCAGATCAGTGTGCTACTCATTGCACATCATGCAGATGACCAGGTCTGAACCGTGGCATTTTATTTTTTCATTTGTACATTACTGCCTAACTGTACATGTGGATCAATATTGAAGAAAACCATGTTTATACCCAAAGAGTTTTAAATTTTGTACAATGATAACTATTATGTGGTTTTATCCCTCGATTGTGGCCTTGATGGATTATACATCACTGTACTACAATGGATTCTTTTGACATGCAGGCCGAGTTGTTCATACTCAGACTGTCCCGCAATAGTGGTGTTCTTGGACTTGCTGGCATGGCATTTACTTCTCAAGTATTTTTGTCAAGCTCAAATTCAGTTGTCCCATTCTCAAAGAATGAAGGCATTCTTATAGTTCGTCCACTCTTGGATTTCTCAAAAGAAGACTTGTATGAAGTAAGTTCAAAAGATGGAGAGAATTTTTTGTTCAAGTCCTTGGTAATCACAGATTTTGATTTATAATATGTATTCATTTTGGCAGGTATGCCAAGCAGGTACCCTGGAGTGGGTGGAAGACCCAACAAATCAAAGCCTATTGTATGCTCGGAATAGGATTCGGACATCGTTAAGAAATTTATATTCGTGTGAGTACTGTAAGATGTGACACATAGTTTAAGCGTTTAGTTGTACCTATGTGCAGGTTCAACTATGAAATACTTGTGTTGTGTTGATGTCCTAAATGGCATAACTTTGAGCTTTGTGCTATTTTTACAATAAACTAGCTTTTGTAAATTCATTGCACATTGTACCCTAATTTGGAGGTAGGAAAATTTTCTCTTTCTCTGATGAACCTTAAGCTAAAAATTGGCCTTTATTTTTCAGGTACCTTCCAGTCTGAGCTGCAAAGTATAATTACTGCCTGCCGAAAGACACGTGCTTATGTTGACCATATTTGTCGTAATTTGATCAATCATGCAGTGATGATCATGGATGTAAGCTTACATTGGAGTCGTAAACATATATTTTTATATTCTCTACACCTAGCTTTACATTCTCCAGCTCCACTTTGATAGAAACGACTCTACCACACTTTCAAGAAATTTTGTCCGCAGGTTTTTACTGTGATCTAATAATTAACTGTTTCTGCTCTTTTATTCTTCTTTTATCAATATTGGAGGGTTGCAATTATTTCATAAGCAGCAGGGATATGCTGTTGTTGATTTAGAGATCCTTGATCCATCTAAACTTGCAGAAATGTGCCTCTCAAAATTCATTTCATTGGTCTTGCAGGTAATTGTTATCTTACTATATCTGTTAATAGCATAATCCCTCTCTTGGGGGAACTTTTTGTTGTATGGTTTAGGGATAGTTTTTGATTACTTTTTGTCTTACTCTGTCAGTTTATCTCTCAAAGACACAGGCCTGTCAGAGGCAGTACTTCGAAACTGTTGTTAAACTATTTTTGTACTTTTCCATGTAAGGTACAGTAAATTTCACCTCTTCGTATTTGCTTTTCTTTTCCTAGCTTAGATGGGGAACTAGACATAATTGTAGCTTGTTAAATTTAAGTCACTGGTATGCCAAGGATACTTATTAAAGCATTAAGTTATAAGATGCTAAGGAATCTCGCTGCTGTTTCCTTGCTTTGCCCTGTAATGTTATGCAGTCTGAAAAAGTACTAGATCTTAAATGTGACTGCATAACACAAATATGCTGAAAGGAGTTTTTAACTGAAATATGCAAAAGGACATGCCTTATTTTGTCCGTCCTCGTTGCTTTTGTGTACAAGTTGGAAACTAAATTAATCCAACCAGAAATATAAAAGGGTACCAATAAGTTCATTTGTAGACAACACAGAACTGCTGACGAAACAAAATTTATTTTTCTTGTCATATATCTGTTAGCTGGTTTATACTGCAGATTTGATCATGATCCCCAATCACTCTACTAAAATTTTTGCACGTATCTTTTAATATAAATGTTTGGCATCTTTGTTTGCTCACACAATCAAGGATTGTCCTTTGTTATGTTTCAGACGTCCTTTACAGCAGCTGGATGCTATCTCTGCCCAGCTCCAGGATCCAAGGGAACAAAGGTCTTGGTGTGCTGTTCTGTTGATTGTCCTTTGCCTTCCAACTCGGAATTGTTTCATAGTTATTCTAGTGGGGGACAAAGGCAGAACTTTCCTAGTGATATAGCACAGATCGTAGCTGCTGGAAAAACATATTCTGACCATTTTGTTCCAGATGCTGCAGATGCGTATTTTTTGGATGTAACATCTAGATCAGTACTTGCTGAAGCTAAAAGGCTTAATATTATAAGTGAATCAACATATGGGACAGTTCTGTTATTGCAAAGGGACGAAATCAAATACTTTCGGCCTCAAGTTGAAGATAACGGTGATCACGACTTGAAGGATCATAATGTTGATCATGACTTGAACGATCAGGTTGAAACTACCATAGCACCTACAAGTGAATCTCTTCTACCTGGTCAAAGTTTACATTTCATGAATAGATTCTTGGTGACATGGGAGATAAGGAAGGACATCTCTGTTGGTTCGGATCCTGAGAAAGATGATTGTGATTGGAACGTGCGAGCGGCGAGTAGGTGCCAACTTTTCTGCCCTTGCAAGATTTGCGACGACTTGGCTCTTAAAGTGCGACACATGATTGAACCTGACTGGCTGTATCTTGGCATGTTGTCCAAATCTTCAAAATTTGAAGATTTACATCAGCAAAAATTTTACATTCACAAAAACACACTGCAGATACCTAAGGAAAGCGTTGATTTTGATTATCTCAAGTTATCAGCACAAAAAGCTCTTCAATTATTGAAACATATTCCAGTTGCGGCTAGAAGAAGCCTACCGGTACTAGTCAATTGTGGTGGATACTTACTGAGCATCCCTGTAAGTTACCCTTTTATTCCGGAGCCAAGCGATATATTTACATTTATCAATAACTAGTAAACTTTTGATTGTTTCAGAGCATTGGCTTCAGCAATTGTCCTTGTTTGGAAGTTTCTTGCGAGTTCAAGCCAAAAGTGCCACTTGGGGGCGGCCATAGTTCATTTCTATAATCTGTACAATATTGGTTCATTCGATGAAAACCAAATTGACATTTTTAGTAGTTAATTTTCAGGATGACTCCAACTTCGAGAAGAAAGTGTATATTATATTTGAAAACCAAATTGACATTCAATTGCTTTCGCTGTTTCATTCTTAATTAAAGGCTTATTTAGACAACGATATCTGTAGTGCAGTGTGGGTAGAAGAGGCTGAAAATTAACAATGTGGAGCATCCTGTATTGCTTAGTTTGTTTTCTGTTCTTTTCCTACGGCCCCTTTTTCATCTTCATCACCTAGTCTAGTTTTGATGTGGAATTTCTATTAATAAGGCTCCATTCTTAATTTAACATGATTAGAATGTTGGTTTATATCTTATAGCTAATCAGTTAGTTGTAATTTAATGACATAATTATTTATAGGCATTTATATATATTCAAATATATATATGATAAAGTACATAGAATAAATATACAATATAAATAATAGTATGATAAAATTATAATTGAGATTCACATGACAATTATGTATTATTTTTAAATTAGTTTTAAATCGTTTTTAGTCATGGTTATATTAAAACTAGACAGTAATAAGAGTGTAGAAAAGATGAATACACGTTATGTTTAAAGAAGATAAAGTAGTCGATCTTATAGATTAAAGTATAAAATTATTTAAACAAATGTGTAAGTATTTTTAGAGAACAAGTTTACTAAACTGACATCATGTAAGAAAGCATTTAGAACATGACTTGTTTGTCTATTAAAATTCTTATTGTGATGAATATATAAACGATCATTTGACTTAAGATAGTATCTCATATAGGGATTATTATATGTTGATACTAATTATGACATATTATAACCAAGGGTAGTAGATTCGATATTAATTATATAAAGATAGTTGAGTGATGGATATATAATTCATCATTCTAAAGTAATTAAAAAGAATGTTCCATTTTTCTTGATTGGTATTGACTCAAAAGTCCTTGGTCAAGGTTGAATGATATTTTGAAAATAATTTCCTCATAACATCCAATGTTTGGGGCTAGACCCCAAAATTGTGAACTGAGCATACTGTGAGAACTTAAAAGTGCACTGCATGCTCATGAATCGTTGTATATTCACACACATGTGAATATTTATTGTTAACTTTTAAAATAATTATTCATGAATTCATTGACATTTTTTGAGTATAATTGATTGAATAATGTGATTTAAAATGTGAATTATGATTTAACGGTGGTAAAATTTTATTTAGAGACTGTTAGTATTATTTCGAAATTTTTGGTGAATTTTAAGAATTTCTAAAATTTGAAATATTTTTGGATTAGGAAAATATTGAAATATGGACCAATTAGAGTGTGATACGTGGACTGACTAAATTAATGACAAATGACTTACATGTATGGTGACAGGTGGACTAATAATTCAGTGAAAAATGTGTTACATGCGAGAGAACACGTAGTTAAGTGTTATAGATGACAGATTGTTCCTACGGCTCTCTCTCAGGTTGTCTTCACTGAGAGTAGTGTTGTTATCAAATTGTCTTCTAGTTTCACCAAACATTGAGTATCAAGTTATTATTCTTGTGTGAGTGATTCACTCTCTCTGTTAGTAACATTACTGAATCACGTAAGTAACTCTGATGATATTTTACGGTGTTCATATATATACAAGCATGAGAAGTTTAAGCAGTATAGTTTCGATGAATAAATACACGGAAAGACTTAGATGAGGAATTAAATTTGTTAAGGAATGAGTAGTAATTGTATCTAGAATTGAATTTGAGTTTACTGATTGTTGTGAAGTTGTGAACTGCTGAAAGAATGAAAATATATTAGTAAGAGAAAGGCTGAACACAATAGTGAGAGAAAGTTTGTGTGAGGTTTCGGTTAGCTTGCATATGACTTGTTTTGAGTTTGTACTGGACATAGAAAAGATGATTCATGCATAGGTGTATTAGTTGCAAAGTATAAGAAATGGAAAATATGAAAAAAAAAATGGAAGATATGAAAATTGGTTTTCATATTTCTGGAGAATTGAAGAAGAGAGAAAGTCATGATTGTGTCTGAGGATGATCGCGACATCGTTGTAGTACCTGGAATGTCGCGATCTTGTTGGTGCACGATTGCGACTTCCATGCTTTCCCAAGAAAAATAATTCCAAACTTCCTTTGCTCTTTTTATTATAACTTTTGCTCCCGATATCCAAACGACCTAATTCATGAACTCTTAGATTCATAACACATTGCTCTACCTCTCCATAAAAATTGGTAGCTTTCTGAATTGATTTGAAGAATATTGAATGAATGAAAGTGTGAGAATATGTTGGAATAGTATGAACTATAATATTTTACTAAACATACTTCGATAGTTTGATTATATCTTGAACTGTATAGTTACAAATGAGTTGATTCTTGATTCAAATGAAATTAGAGATATAAAGTTACAATTTTCCTAAAGAAGTCAAATTGTAATTCTAGTTTTAAGAATTCCAAAATCTGTTATGAAGTTCAGTTATGAGTTCTTTTATAGCTTAAGAACATACTGGCATATTTGGAGTATAACTTTCAGTATATTGAACCAAATTGAATGTTCTTAGTGTCATTAGAGACCTAAGACACAGAGGAATAATTTTTTAGAAGGAAGTATTACTTAAATCCTTCATTTTTTGGATCTTATTAATCATATACAGTTGACTAGAATGGAATGTTTTCAAAAACAGTTGAAATGGAGAATTAGTGATTGAATTTCGATACAATTGGAGTATAATTGATATGTACATTATTGTAATACAGAAATATACCAAAGAATTTGCCATTGAACATGCATGAGATATGAAACATTGACAAATGTGTATATTCTATTACATAAGCAATCTAGTGATATCAAATTGTTTTATTGCATATAGAAGAGCAAGTAGTGCGATCACTTCCAGATATTACCAAAACGTCTAGGCAATAGGCATAAGGGAGCAACTGTGAGTAACCTAAGATGGTCTCACTTTATTTGTTTTGTATATTAATGAATGGTATTGATATGTTACTGAATTGCATTGATGTGTACTGAATTCTGGACAATATATGTCCGTGGTGATTGATGCATGCAAACAATATTGGAAGTGCTACTTGTATGTAAATAAGTTTGCCTAATTGATTTTCTGATTCTCAACTAAAATGTTGAATGCCGGACTGAAGTCCTATGATTATGAGATTCTGACTGTGTATCAAAAGCGACTGCTGTATATGGCATATTCTGTATTTGATGCAATTCATAAAATGCATGATTAGATAAATGCATTGTGATCAAAGTAACTAGATTGAAAGAGCTTTAAGCTCAAAATTATGCATGTAGAGATATGATCCGTGATTACTACTTCTACACATAGAGCTATACTTTGTGATTACTGTTTCTGACTGAGCCTTATGGGCTAGTATCTGTATCTATATCTAAAAGGCACTCGATCATAACACTGTAAAAACGAATGTAAGTCTCATATATATAACATTCATATATAATCGAAATTCATTGAATGATTTGCAAAGCTGTAATGAAATGATTGACTATATGAATTGTGTGATTTTATGATGATTGTATTTGTTACATGAGTGAATCATTGAGGATGGTTACTCAACATAGTTCGTAAAACATATCAAAATTGCAATGTGGCTTTTAGGGTTTAGTAAAGGTCTTTAGAAAGGATTTAAGTGAGAGTTCTAGGTCAGGATTAGTTTGTGCCTGCATATATATTTCTTTATGTTGTATTGAAAAGTGTAGTCTTAAGAGTTGTACAATGTATATGAAAATGGTTTTTGAAATGAAATGATATTAGACTATAAGTATTTTGTTCTGTAATGAGCCCAAGTAATTACTGAATCTCTGAGGAGTTCAATAATGATTGTAATTTTTGTGACTAAAATTGTTTATAAATAAATTGGGCCAAAATTGATTATCTTTCTTTCTTTTTTCCTGCATTTTACATCTTGTTTTAAACTAAAAGTAATGAGTTTGATTTATCAACTGTTTTAGTATGCTGCTCTTATTGGATTCATACTAGGATATCAATCAGGATGTCGGGTATATGACTTGCGAGAGTGGGGTGTTACATTCCTAATGTCATTAATAAAGTTAATTACTAATGGTGGAGAACTAAAATGATTGTGCTTAAATAAAGTAGACATTAATTTCATTGTACTTAAATAAAGTAGACATTAATTTCATGTTTTATGTTTAATTAGAACATTACATGATGAAATAATTGAACTATATATAAAAAAATATTCACAAAAAGGTTAGTTAAAATTACTTCGACATTCTTAAATAGTTAGGTAGTCATGATGTATTATCGGACACCAATCTTGACTTAAAAATGTTTACTTAGAGATCTAAAGATGAAATAAATGAGTTTAATTTATCTAATACTAAATAAGATTTAGATTTATAACTTCGATCTATTACCAAGACATTTAGGAATCTAATATGTCACATGCAACAAAACATGTTAAAAAGAAAAATATATTTTAAGGATTTAGAAACTTTATGGTTAAATATGAAATGCTTAACAAAAAAAGACTGATATGAGATATTGGATCAAGTCTAATTAGGATGCTAAACCAAGGGATGTTCCACTCAGTGTTTTGATGAGAATAAAACATAATTACTACTAATGAGCTTATTATTTTGATGAAAAACAGCATAAGAACAAAATGAACTTATAAACTCAAGAAGATAGCTTATGGAGTAGATAAAGAGAAGTTAAAGTTTATGATCATCGAAGTGAAGATCAAACTAAGAATAAAAGAAGATTAAAGTTTGTCAAGGTCATTCTGTAGTTTGTAATATTAATTGTAATCTCACTTTGTTAATTCGATGTTCTAAAAGGCTCGCTATGTGTGAACATTTCATTTCACTTCATTTTATGAATCTTTACATTTATTAAGAGGAATTGAAGCTTTTAACTTTAATAGAAAAACTTCTTGATCTTTCAAACACTCTATAGGAAAGTTTTTCAATCATAATTGGATTAAACAAATTGGTTTTGAACATTTGAATATGTTAAACTCATATTTTTAGGGAGAGAGGTCAACTTATTAAGGATAATAGTTTACCAATATTTTAAAGTTGTTAAATTTGATGTACCATGAATTTGCTGTAACATTGGATGATGTATTGGTTGACCAATGTGTCATATTAGTTGACTAATATGCCTATTGGTCAACTAGTATTCCAAAGCCTAGTGAATTTGGAACTATTAATGCATAATAGTCGACTGGTGCATTGTAGATAGCCATTGTAATGGCTAGTTCTTAGCTCCACGATAGTTGGGGTCTCAAAACACTATAAATAGCTATTTTCTCATTGGTTTTAGCATTAAAACATTTTGGGTGTTGTATATACACATCTCAAAGTGTTTTCAATCAATTGAGTATAATTTTCTCATATTAGTGTGAATGAGTCATGTTGGAGTTACTAACTGAATAAATGAGATATTTTTTAGCTGTAATCCTTCGTCAAGGTGTTTGATAAGTGTGAAATGCATTGTGAATTATTTGTGTTTAAGTATTTTTATGGGTTAGTACAAGCATTTAAGCTTAATTATTATGTCTTTGAGGTACATTGACGTGTTTGTTAGTGTTTCAGGATCAATAGCAAAGAACAAAGAAGTTTTGGAGAGACTTGGATCGAAACAAAGGTCATTGCCACGATCGTGATAGAAGCAAAGGAGACAGCTCACTGTCGTGGCCAAATCACCACAATCGTGACGGAAGCATAAGACTTAGCCCATGATCGTGCTTTGCCTTCCACAATCGTGACAAAAAGCTTACAAATGGCCCATGATCTTAGCCTGCGTCAGATAGACACACAAACACATTGAAAAGTCAAGTTTTGAGGGATTTTTCGGACCTTTCAACCCTGAAAAAACTCAACCTAGAACACATCAAGTATATAAAGAAAGAGACAAAAGAGATGAGCAGCTTCTTACATCAACCACCATTATGAAACCCTAGAGAGAGTTCATCAAGAGATTGAGAAAGAGACAAAGGAAGAGAGACATGGACAAGAAACCTATATGAAGTACTTCCTAGAACAGGAAGTTTCCCGTCATTACTGCCTCATCATCCATTCAGATATATTTTCCAATGTATTTTCATTTTTTATCTATGTATAAAATTGGAATAGTTGTTGAGATAGAATTTATGAATGTTGAAGATTCTCTAAACTCACCTTTGGGTTATTTCTATCTTTCATTCACTAAAAATCTGACTGTTTATATGAGTTGGATTTATTGTGATTGATTTCTGCATTTTCATAAATCGGTAATAGACTGAGTGGGTGAACTAATGAAAAATAATTAAATTGGGCTAACGAGAGTTAGATAATTTAATAAGAACAAGAAATCAATCAAATTCGTAATTGTGTGACAAGAGATCTTACATAGGTTCCAGTAGTCTAGTGGAAAACTACATATCTAATTAGGGTTTGGATAAATTGTGAATTAAGAAATTGCAATTTTTCATAATCTGATTAGGGTTTATAATTTAGGGCTTTTGGTTATAACTAGAGAGAGAGTAACCAACCCTAGGATAGTCCAAGACTAATAATCCAACATTTGATAATTAATTAGGTTAGTGTTGAAGATAGGTAAAAATTTCCCCTTTCTCTTAATTAGTAGTTCCTTAGGTAGATTCTTGGTGTGTGCATTGTAATTTGCCGATTTGTTAATATTTCATGATTTATTCTTGAGTTGAATTGGCTGAGTGAATTGATTGATTGAATTGCGTTATTGTTTTAGCTTAGTTACAATTGAATTTTTGCAATTTATTTCGGCCTTAGAGTTTATGATTAGATTAACCCTCCTTATGGGATTGATACCTTAGATACTACACGAACGACCCTTACGCTTGCGGAATATCGAGGTTAAAATATTAAAACTACACATATCATAAAACTACGATCAATGTTGAATGTTGTACTTGGGAGTGTTTTAAGTGAGATTAATGTTCCTATTTACCATGGAATAAGATTGTATGGAGGGTTCCTCTTTATGAGAAATATTAAACGAAGGTCATTCTTCTCCTTGAGAGAAAAATTATAATAGAATTATCAGACAAGTATTGGAAGTGGACAAAAGCAAGGATTGTTTTCCAAACCACCATAAATCGGTTTGCATTCTTTCTTCCTTATCTTCTTTAAATTATCATTTAATTTTCTAATTGATTTACATTATAAAATTTCCTCATTCTATAGATTACATGCTATCATTAAAAGATCACCATTAAACCATTTAATGATAAGGTTATTACTCCATTTAATGATGATAAATCATGTTAAAAAATCATCTTAAATGTAGCAAACCAATGCTAAATGTGCAACTGCACATTTAACCCATTAAAACCAAAATTCTACCTCCATTTATCTTTAATAACTTTGTTTTAATTTAATTAATCAAATTAATCAAATTAAACTAAATCCCAGCCCTTTCTAAATGTTCATATGGGCTTATAAATAACAATTAATTAAAGTAAGCCCAGCATTCAATCATAGGCTTTAAAACCTCTATTTGTATTTCTTACTTTGCTTGATAAGCTTCCTCGAAGCCAAATGGGGAATCTAATTGGACTTATATAATTCAAGCTCTAATAAGCCTGGAATTAATTTAATCTCATTAGAATTAATTTCAACTTATTAACTAAATGTCATTCCACTAAAGACAATTAGTTGAATTCTTAAATTACTAAATATTATGAGAACACATGTTTCAACTAAATGGTTCACTTACACCTTCAAGTTATGAATGGATGTATAATTAGATTACACCAACTTTTCAAGTTTCCTTAAGTTATCCAATTTTACATTGGTGGAAGTTATGTATTGTTTAAGCATTTATCCCCTTTTTTAGCAATGGTGGTGGTTATTGATACTGATGTTATTGCTGAAATTTAGAAGGTCTCATAGTATGTATGCTTCTTACTAATTTTATAAGACATTTGGGTGATGCCTTCACTTCATATTATGATTGTTAGAGATGGGGTCATTCTCGACATCTTCTTTTCCTCTATAGATAGTCGTATAATTAGCCTTATGGAATGCTTTAAAAAATGTATAGAAAACTTTGTATTGTTCCTAAGCTTTATGAAATACTTTCCCCTCTTTTAGTTTAAAACTTTGAATCTACATCCTCAATTTGGTGGTTCTATATGGAGGAAAAATCAAAGCATAAAAGCTTCATAAACTTGGTGTTACTCCTCAAAAGAAATCACCTTAATCATTGGGAACAGGATTCTAACTTGATCTTTCACGCATTATGAAAAACATCACATATGAAGTTCATCTTCTATAAGATCATTCAATGCAAGTATTTATATCAGGGTGTAAACTTCTTTGATGAATATGATGATATCTTCCTTTTAAGTGATCCACTAAACTTTGATAACAAGTAGAGATAGATTTACTTTAACTTATAGCTTCTTACCCTTTGATGTAACTTGATGCATAATGGATTTGTAATAATGATCAGCATTTGAATGTCCCCCAATGGAAATGTTAAAATGATTTACATCCATCGTCTCTCTTCTTATTCTTGTGTTGTTTTTTTTATAGGTCCATTCGATTTTAAATTCAAATTGAAATATGCCATCCAAGTTTTCACTTATAAACCTCCCATCTCACATTAACTACTTAAAAATAATGGAGGAAAATAAGCTTAAACTAAAGCTAAGATTAACAAAATAGTAATTAAATAGCCCCTCATAATATTGAAAAATTAATTGATTATTTTTGTAAGTGCATAAAATTGATTGTAACAAGTTATAAATCTAGAGTATTATATATTATTGATCCTATGATGACTATAACTACTCTATTCTTTTAATCCTAGTAAAAAATTGCAATTAAAGTATTAAATAACAAAAGATTATATAATAATTCCAATTTAAGCCTATTAGGATGTACAGATGTTACCTTGGATGATTGTATTTTGGTTTGATGCTATACTGATGTTTGGAATGCTTACTCATTAGTTAACATGTAATAAGGTTCTTTAATTACTAAGTAATTGAAACGTAGGCATTTATTTTCTAGTTCTCGTGATTTTTGTCACGTTGTAATAAATCTATTCTATCGTAATATGCCATTCATTTTTATAAAAAAATCATATTTCTTATTAATACAATTCTTTGGATTTTAAAAGAAAAATAATATAAAAAAGGAATCATTATAATTAAATGTCATGGTCTTTAGGGGTGAGCGTTATTCAGCCCAGCCTGAATTAATTCGGGTAAGAAAATATTAAATTTTGGGTAATTCGGGCCGGGATGAGTATTACCCAAATTATTTTCAGACCGGGGCGGGTAACTCCAAAAAAGTTCAGGCCGGCCCGATTATCCGAATTAGGTTTAAAAAATTATGAAAATACATTTCTTTATTTTTCTTGAAGAATTAACAGATTAATTATGCTAGTTAATTGAAATATTTGGTTATATTATTA
>JANITW010000008.1:56150199-56166131 GCA_027564335.1 Erythroxylum williamsii
AGTTATTTTGTGTAATTTTTGAAAGAGAACCAAACAAAATTTCGGGTAATTCGGGCTTTACCCGAACAAAATTTCGGATAATTTAGTTCGGGTAATGAAATTTCGGGTTCGGGCCGGATAAGATGAAAAAATTTAGGATAATTCGGGCCGGGCTTGAATAGTGAAAATTGAGCCCGAACTACTCGAATGCTCACCCCTAATGGTATTGGTATCCATTTATGTGAAGTTAAATTATCATGCAAATTTGATTATTAAGGTCGAAATAAAATTAACCTAAAGTAACTATAACCGCTCTTAAGGTACATAGTTACATCTAATTATGAAATTACCACCCTTTGATGTGTAACACCTAATCGAACTCATTAAGAATAATTAATCTATTAGTTGTCACCTTTATCTATGATACCTTTATCTTTATATCGAGATGATTATTGTATTAGTACATGGATTATACTTCACCTTTTGGTCCTTCATACAATCCTTAAAATTAAGTATATGATATTTTAGGGGTGAACATTCGAGTAATTCGGGCCCAATTTTCACACTGTTCGGGCCTAGCTCGAATTACCCGAAATTTTTTCCCTTACCTGGCCTGAACCTGAACTTTCAATTACCCGAACTTACCCGGCCCGATTTACCTGAATTACCTATTTATCCGACTCGATTTACCAGAATTATCCCGGCCCGATTTACCCGAATTATCCTAATTATCCTAATTTATAATTCTTTTAAACCTAATTCGAATAATCGGACCGGCCCGAATTTTTTCGAAGTTACCTATTCCGGCATGAAAATAATTCTGGTAATACCCGGGCTGGCCTGAATTACCTGAAATTTAGCATTTGCTTACCCGAATTAATTCGGGTCGGGCCAGATAATCGGGTCAGCCCGAATAATGCTCACCCCTATGATATTTAGTCATTAATCCATGATTAAGATCAAAGAAAATAAATTCAACAAAAATAGTAATGAATCATGCATTAATAATTGAAATATCTCACGTTAATTATATCCCTAAATCTAGTCAGGGATTTAGTTACCAAACATTATGAAAACAAAACAAAAAATAAAACAATCTTCTCATTAAAAAAAGTAAAGAATAAAAGATAGAACATGGCATCCCCAATCGTATCCAATTTGAGATGAATCCTCTCCCAATCTAGCTCTAAAGCTCTCCTTGATATAAAGAAAGCTTAAAATTAACACATAATAAAAAAAATGTTGTCCAAAGTCCTCTCTAATTAACCCTAATAAGATTATTTATAGGCTATGGTTATATAACAAACTCATAAGGTCAATAAAATTATGTTTCTTTGTGTATCCTTATAATTTATGCATGAATCTGGTATCTAACCAACATCCATATAACACCATTTGGCTTTTAGAACTTTACGTGTGTAAGCACTTATGAGTGCAACATCAATCACAAATACCTCTCTAGCTCCAATTTACTTCTATTTCTTAAACTTTTCCCATCCATTGTAAAATGAGGGCCTAACACCATCATGAAACTAATGTCAGTTATTTACTATCATTATATCAACCAATTTTCTCAAGCTTTATACATATTCAAGCTTGAAGTGATCTTCGATGCCTTAGTTTCTCTCATATCATATAATTATGGAGAATAATGCATTCAAATCTATGATTTAATTAAAGCAAAGAAGAGAAACATAATATAATTCAAATAAAGCATGTTATGCAAGTGCTAAATTACGAACTAATTTAGACCTTACAAACATGCATAATATAACCTTATCATATATCAACCAATACAAACTGTTATTAAATAAAATATATCTCTTTCCAATACCAAAGTTTTAGTCATCACTCACTTCTCTCTACTGCTCTCCACCACTGTTTACCACATATGGACTGAATGTAATGTCAGAACCTTCAAGAATGAAGCCTTGGCTGAGGAGAGAGTGCTTACAGGAGTAATCTCCCACATTAGGGAACTTCTCAGCTTATACACCGAGAGGAGGTAATTTCGATTATTACTTTCTTTATTTTGCAGGTTACTTACTCTGTCTCATCCAGGTCACAGCTTTCAAGGTTCTCTTCGGATTGTCCATGATTGCCATGCCTACCCTTGGAGGTGCAGCATAGTTATTTCTTGGCGGCAGTTTTCCTCTTGGCCATTCCGAGGCCATGGCTATGCAGTTTATTTATTTCAATTTCTCCTAGGCTTGCTAGCTACGGGTTGAATTGTTTTAGTTAGGCTTTCTACTTAGACTTTTTATGCTTGGGCTTTATTTGGTTATGTTTCTTTGTGTTATTATTGTTGTTGTTGATTGAGTTTCGGGTTGCTTCTTCCATTGCTGCTGTGTTCCTTAGTTTATTTGGGTTTCCCCTGAGGCTAGTTGCTAACTTTAGCTGGATGAGCCTTCTGTGGCATAGTCTGTGAACTCTTTGTACATACTTTGATTATTTATTTATTTTCCTGAATTACCAAAAAATATATAGCTCTTTCAAGAATACTAATAGACCAATATGTTACGTTGTCTATTATTATATGTATAGAATGAACAAACCACCTTAAAATCCTAACATAAGTCAACCTAGATAATTGACCAAACCTCCTAAGATAAAATTTTCAAGTTCTTCCAAATTTCAAAGAACATTCTTTTGAAAAGTAATTCATTCAAAACTATTTCAAAAGTTCTTTAAAGTATTTTTATGCATCAAGACAGTTTACTTTAAACTTAAATCAAACTTTCTCTTAAATATGATAAACTATATGTGATAAGCCTTTAATATCATGCAATGATTAAGCCCCTAGTTCATTGAAATAACTAAAATATAGTTATCAAAAGGATTTGTTCAATCATGACTTGCTTTCATATGAGGTAGGAGTTTATGTGATAATTTGATGCTAGAATAAGAAATATTCAAGAGCTATAAAAGTTAAAGATCTCTAAAAAATTGCTATATGAATATTAAATTCCATAAAACTTTTGATTCTATCAAGTGGAAGATCCTAGTTAACATACTAACGTGTTTTTTCTTTCCTTATCAATTCCCTATATGGATGGAATAATATACCATTACTTCATCTTATATTGTTTTAGAAAATAGGGACCCCTATTTTGGCTTTCAATAAAGCCAAAGGATTAAGACAAAGAGATATATTATCCTTTTACTTGTTTATGTTACATCTTGAAACTTTGACTAGACTGATTGAATTCAAAATTGAATAAGTGAAAAGGTTCAAGTACCATCACAACCACAAGAAACTAAAGCTTTTTACCCTAAAATTTGAAGGCGATCTTATTTTATTATATGAAGTTGACCCCAGATCAGTTAAAATTTTGATAGATTCTCTACATATGTTTAATAGGCTCTCAGGGATCTCTATTAATAATAGCAAGATCAATATATCTCTTTGTAGATTCATAGGAAATGGTTGCCCAATTTTCTATCTTATCTGGACTCAAACACCTATAGCTTCCATTCAAGTGCTTGGAAATATTAATTTCAACTAAAAGAATCTCCTTTAGTGATTGTAAGCCCCATTTGATTGAATTTACCAAAAAAAAAAAACATTAGAATATTTTCTTATGCATGTCGAACTTAGTTTATCATTGCAATGCTTAACAATCTTCATATCCATTGGAGTTTTCACTTTTTTCTTCCTTAGAATCTGTTCAAATCAATTAAGAGGTTCTTAAAAAAAAATTCTATGGTTTAATAAGTCAACTAATTCATTTGCAAAGAAAGTTAAATGTTCTAAGATTTGTGATCCTAAGGCTGAGGGTATTTTAGTTATCAACTCTATAAGGAGCACCAATAAAATGTTATCATCCAAGAGGATATGGAAACTATTTACAGATTACGAACCAATTTAGGTTAAATGGATGCATAATTACAAACTAAAGAGCTTCTCGGGTATTGAATCTAAATTGAAAAGCTCTTTGACTCTCAGTAATGCTAAAGATGAGAAACTTACTCTTGACTCTCAATCAAATGCTGAAACTCTACAAGATTAGAAGCATGAAAAATAACTATGTAACGATAGTGGAAGGTGGATGCATCGTGTACTAAGCCTTTCCAATAATATCCATACCTTATTACCCTTAATGAGAATTTTCCGACATACAGTAATTAGATTTTTGACAACTAAATTCAATTAATTTTATAGTTTGGTGAACGGTTGTATGAAATTGAACATATCAAGACTTTTTATTGCATCAATACGTCAAATAAGTTTATCTACTGGTACATCAGGTGAAACACATTTCAGCCGCCACTCAATCTTTAGCAGCCACAATATGTTATCCTCTCTTCATTTGCTGTCAAAAAGATGGAATCTTGGCTATAAACCATTAACCAAAAGCTCCAAGGTTGATGGAACAAACGATTGAGAGTGACAATTAGAAGCAATTGGTCGAGAGCTCACTTTCTAAATTGTCCGCATTTCAAAGTTATTTGCAATATTTTTGAATGTTACACCCATGTTTAGCCACTAACTTGAAACTTTGATGCCGACGAGGTAATACAGGGAAGAGACGAAAATATTATAATCCAGTCTGTCCGCCTTTTCCCTTCAAAGGTAGGAAAGAGGTGAACCACTGCTTCCATGGAGCATCCTTTTGTTGCTCAACCCATGATAAGAAGGCACTGTCTAACAAGCAGAAAACGTTGACGTAGAGAAGTTGGTACCTTACTGGCACGTAGCGAAAATTGGCTACCTGCAGTATCGGCCATGCACCACCTTCCATGATCAAGGCCGGAAGGAAATCCCTCTTCAGGCCTTCTTTCACTTGAGCAACATTGTTTCCAGTAGCAAATCCCATGTAACTGAAGAACACCAATAAATCAAATGGACCAAAAATTAATCCATCAGCTGCAACTTTTGCAGCAATGAATCGAGCTGATTTTGGTTGTAGTTGAAGCTTCACCCTTATAAACTTGTCCAGGCCCTCATACCTTGCAGAGAAAACGGCTTATAAGTAACCATACAAGAGAGTTTGTAATAGCCAAAAGCTGCTTCCCACCAAGCACGTTATTGTTTTGAAAATAAATAAAATCTAAGCTATAACTTCTTCATTGTTTGGCTGCCATTCCATAGGATGGATCAATTAGATATAATAAAAAACAGGCAGTCCAACTAAGAAGTATTTCACGCTTCAATATTAATAAGCTTGTTCGTTGGATACCTAAAACCGATTGTTTGACATGCCAATAGGAAGCCACCATGTCCTGCCAAGCACAACAACTAGGTATAGTATATGGAACTAAGAATCATAATTATGTTACCCGATTATTGGTTAAGATGCTGAAAGAAGTGAACAGAGTAAAAGATGAAGCAAAAAGTATATACAAAATGTGAAAACTGAAGGCTATATAGAACTTTTAGTACGATTAGTATGAAGTGAGACCTTCAAGTACATGAAACTATTGCAAACTTTATGCACTTCAGGAATGTCTATACTAGTCCAATTTCATTCATAAATTTCAGGTTAATGAAAGCTGTAACTGCATAAATCTTACACCTAAAAGCATTTCTTTTTCTTTTTTCTACAACATCTAGTTGGGATGACGAGATGTGCTTGAGGAACTTACACCTACATGCATTTCTTTCTTTGTTTTTTTCCCCTACAAAACCTAGTCGGGATGACGAGATGCGCTTGAAGAATTTGTCTCAAAGAAATCTTGTCTGAACTCAACTTCTCTGTATTAGAACCCCACATATATTACCTTTTAATCCATATTGTCGTACCTTGAAGGTTAATTGTTAAGGCTAATAAGAAATCAACTTCTCAAGAATCTAATACCAAAGAGACAAGAAAAAGGCTAATAAGAAATCTACTTCTTAACCATACACTAAAATATAAAACTCAACCCAAATAATTGAAAATAAGATAACAAGATAAAAGAAAACGAACCAGAAATGGCCAACTGGACCAATGAAACCAAAACCAAACATACTAGTGATAGCTGCACGTTTCCAATCAACTTTGAATTTTGTATCTACAGCCTGCCACATGAACAAAAAAATTCTATAGTTATTTGTGCAGTAAAAATTAATTACTCTTGTTCCAGAAGATATGGCAATGAAGTCATGTAAAATTTGCAAAAGCATCAACATAAATAATCAAAACAATTTGGCAACGAGAGTTAATTATTACAGAACACAACTGAAATTCCTATTAAGCATAACCTAAATTATTAGCTACCATATTGCAAAATCAGACTCTCAGGCTCACCAGTCATAGCTTTGTTTATTTTATATACTCAGATCATTCAAAATGTGTAATGATCACACGTAAAAGTAATTCACTTTTCTGTAAAAGGACCAAGCACGCACATGAAGGAGAGCTTTCTCCGAGTAGTTTAGTAGTTATGGAGTAGGAGATACATTAACTTCAAACAGAAACCACTGAAACCAGGATGCGAGGCTTTCTGAACATTTATCCAAGTTTTGTAGACCAAAGTTGCCATTAACAGAGTCATCATATCACATGGCAATTAATTTCATAAACTATCACGTTTACGGCCACGAATACCTAAATTATCAGTTTGACGAAGCATTATGGGCCAGCCTATAGCAAGGCATTAAAGACCATTTATAGAGTTAAGTCCCATTTTCCAAGCTGGTTTGTTGCGTTGTTTGCGCCTTTGCGGATATAGAAACTATAAATCAACAGTAAAAACAGGGGCATCGAATAGAACCTAAAAACAAGGCAGTTCTAATATTATGAGATAATGTATTCGGCGGTTATGAATCTATCAATGATAAGTATTGGCATCGAATCGTACCCAGAATCCCCAGCGGCGTCAAAAAGGAATACCTAAAGATTCCACATAAGGAGGAATGTCTTGAGTATTATTCATAGAAAACAAGTCGAGAATTAAAGTCAATGATCAAACTGAAGCACTCAATCATATGATTCCAGTTGACGATGACGCAGACATGAGCAAGAAAAGGTAGAAAGGGGGTATCAAACGGTAGCCAAATATTATCAAACGGTTCCAACGCATGCCCAGTTCTCAAGAAGAAGAAGTATACACGAAATCAAAGGAAACCCAACCCAAAAACACAAGATTAGCAAGCCATTGGTAGCAAACAAAAAAATGGAACTTACAGGTTTATTGAGACGTTTAATCGCTGTTGAGTGAGTGATGTATTGAGCACCAATATCACCACAGCCCCAAAGTATTCCAGAGCTGATGACTTGGGTCTTCACGGGATGCGAGAATAGACACTGTTGGTACCATTTCCATAGCTTTATCATTTTACCTTAGTCTTACCACCCAGCAGCAGAGAGAGAGAGAGAGATCTAGGGGCAGGGAGGCATGTCTTGTGTGTTGAATTATAGATGACCAACACCAAATTGCTATGGGAAGAAATTAAGCCTTTGCAAGCAAAGCTTCAAAGGGTTTGTTTGCTGTCTTAACAAAGAAAAGTTGCAATAAAAAGGTCCCTAACTTGTTACGTGAATATAATAATATTATTATCTACATTTTTAATGGGACATTAACAGAGACGACACACAATTCTACATTTTCAAAATTGATCCAATCTATGCAAAGTCCACAAAACAAGTTAAAACCAAACTCACACCCTAGCCCATTAAGCCATTAAAAAGTTGAGGGTATAAACAAGCAACCTACTAGTAATATGCACAAAAAATCAACGAAAGATCACCATCTTCTCATCTTTTTTCTTCATTTCTAGCTAGTAAGTGTGTCTAAAAACACTCTTTCATCTACACGTAACTATCTTATTTTATTTGTTTTGCAGAAAAATTGGAATGAGTCGGGGAGGTTGACAATCCCATAGTACCTTATAATTAGGTAAAAACCAGCAATTATTACGTCATTTTATTTGTAATTTTTGATCATCTTATACTAGTTTATAGTTGGATTGCAAGTTGTAGTTATTTGGGATAATTTTTGGAAGTTGCATGAAGGGAGAAAATGTGTTGGAAAATGATGAAAGAAGAAAAGAGAGAAGAAGAGGGAGGGTGAAGATAGATGACATTCTTTTGAAATTTTAAGTTACATGTAGGGGCAGAATGGGAAGTGCAGAAAATTAAGAGTGAATCTAGAATTTAAGTTGCATGTAGGAGTAAAATGGGAAGTGCAGAAAGTTAAGGGTGAATCTGTAATTTAAGTTGCATGTAAGGGTAGAATGGGAAATGCAAAAAATTAAGGGTAAATATAAAATTTTGTTGTAAGAAGGGCATTTTTGGTATTAATTGAAATGGAGGAGGGTAAAGTAGAATTTTAATTAGTTATGAGTATTTTAGTAATTATGGGGGTTAGGTTAGTAAGGATATTATTTTTATAATAAAGAATAAATTCGACGTGAGAATAATGTTAGATTATTAGGGTAATTGGGTAAGAAAATTTTCGTAAATTAGTCTAATAAAATTTGTAAATTCTAGGTCTGAAAGTCTGATTAAGGAGAAACTAGGATTTTCAATTAGTTGAATCCGAAATTAAGGTAAGGATAACCTTGGACTTTACTTTTAAAATTAAGTACTGTTTGTTATTAATAAAATTTATTTTGAATTAGTAATGAATTGAATTGATGATTAATACTTATATACATGAATTATATTTACTTTAATTATCAAATAATTAACATAATATAAGGTGTTTCATTGTTATATTTTGTTACGTTTTCTGAGGTGTAATATTTATTAAATTGACAAAAATTAAATATAGATTGGTGGATAATAATTTGTGAATAAATGGTGAAAATAGAGAATCAATAGCTTATCTAGGATAGTCTACGTTCGATGGTCTTAGATGGATATGATGAGTTGATATGAGTGAGTGGTGGCTAGGTATTTGTCTGTGGAGTAGATACCGGGGCATCCTAAGTCTTGGGGATGTCTTGTGTCGATGACTAAGTACTGGAGTGGTACCAGGATATCCTGAGTCTCGGGGATATCCTGTGTCGATGGCTAGGTATTGGAGTAGTACCAGGATGAAGATCAAGAATTTGAGATACCCTTTGCCGATATTTATATATTTAATTACGTTTCTACTAATGAGAGATTATGATGAAATGATGGATGTACACCTACTAAGTTAAGTTGGGCCTAGGCATTTCAGTTAAATATTGGAATGAAGCATAAATGATAGTTAAAATTAATATTTATGTTAATCATAATTTGGAAATTTTTTTGAGATGTTTGTTAACTATTTGGATTATATTGATGACTGTTTTGTATCTACGTATTATATGTTTGATTTGATCAATTGACTAAGTGTTATAATTAATTATTGAGTTAATTGGTTTTAAGGATAAGGTTGGTTATCCTTATTGAGTTGGCAGCTCACCGCTTGCCATTCTATTTTTTTAGGAGATCGAGTGATTACTGATAACCCCAGAGTACGGGACGGACCGAGGGGAGTTTAGGTAGGGTCAATAGATTACTTGTGTAAAGCTTTTAGAATGTATATTTTTTAAAATGTGACAACTCCGGTAGTTGTGGTATGTAGAATATTTTTGTATCTGGCAAACAATCCTCTCTTTTGGAACTAATTCGAAATTTTATTATTAATAATATGTTTTAGGAACTATTTAGTTACTTATGGTTTAAGAATTTTGGGAGTGTCACATTAGGCTGTATTAGAGTGGGTTTATGTTTCTAGGGATGTATTAAGTAAAAAAAAATAATGATGTCTTCTTATCTCTTTTAAAATGGCTTCAAGAGAGGATAATGTTGGCCCTAAGTCACCTGGGGAATTGGGGAGTTTAATCAGTGCTTCAGATGTGCTGGACCAAGGGATGCCTAAGCAAATAGGGTAGGAGGAGTGGTGTCAATGCCACCATAGATGATGCAGTTCTTTCAGATGATGTAGCAGGCTATTACTGCGGCTCCAGTCTGAGATGATTATGGGGTGGATCGAAACTATGAGTGGATCTATAAGGTGGGTGCAATAGAGTTTTGAGGTGCTATAGATTCTGAGGAGGCTAAGGCATGGTGGGAGCAGATAGAGATAATTTTAGATCGTCTGGAGTGTACATCAGAAAGAAGGTTGCAATACATTGTTTCCTTATGCCAGAGTAATGCATTAACTTGATGGAAGTTAGTGAAGAGATCTTGTGAGACTTGAGAGATGACTTGGCAGGAGTTCTAGAGAGAGTTCAGAGACAAATACACTCACAGATATATCGGGATCGAAAGAAGATAGACTTCATAAGTTTGGCTCAAACAAAGGAGATGTTAGTGGTAGACTATAAGGCTCACTTTGCAACCTTGTCTAAGTGTGCATTAGGGGCTGTGGCAAATCTAAAAGACAGATGTTATAGATTTGAGCAGGGTCTAAGGAAAGATATTTGTTTGGGATTGGGAGCTGGTACTTCTGACTTCAAGAAGTTATTAGAGATTGCACTTAGAGTGGAGAATGTAATAGAAGAAGGTAGGAGGAGAGAGCTAAAAAGTCGTTCGGAGAGTCATCATGAAGGGGAGAGTTGGTCAGTTGAGAGGGGAGTTGTTCATTCATAGTCTAATGGGACTAGGGAATCTAGGAGAGCCGATGCCACATCTAGCAAGCATGGTAGTTTCTACCGGTCTGGTGGAGGAACTAGTAGGGATTTAGGACAGTATAGCACTGCCAATGCACCACCAGTTGGATCCAACAAAGGGGCTAGTTAGAGCTTCAAAGGATCTTTTGTTAGAGGACTTGGAGGATATCTGAGTTGTGCCACCTGTAGGAGATTTCATAGAGGACCATCCTATGGGCCTACTGGGATCAGTCAAGTATGTTATATTTATGGAGCGTGGGATCATTTATAGAGGAGTTGTCTAATAGTAGAGAGGAGTTTAGGAGTGAGGGAAGAGGAGACAGTACAGGGTTAGATTGGTGTCTTTGGTTCGGGCAGAGGTTTAGGTAGACCTAGTAGTAAAGGTGGTGGTAGTGGAGTTAGATGTAGATCAACAATGGGTATCGGTATGGGTACTGGTGGGATATCTTTGGCTCAAAGTCAAACTTAAGCAAGGATATACCACATGACAAGGGAGGAGGCACCTGCAGTCAATGATGTTATTTCCATTATGATTTCATTGTTTGATATTAACGCTTATGTGTTAGTAGACCCAAGATTTACACACTCTTACATTTCTTTAAAGTTTGCCTCTAAAGTTTAGAGAGAGGTTAGTCCTTTAGGATATAACCTAAAGTATCGCTACTAGTAGGAGATTATGTGGTAGTAAATAGTGTAAGGAGGGGAAGGCTAGTGAGGATTGGCGGAGTGGAACTACCAACTGACTTAACAATGATGGATTTAAGGGATTTTAATGTGGTTCTTCAGATGGATTGGTTGGCATAACATCGAGTTATAATACATTATTATGCGAAGGAGGTGTTGATAGAGTCTTTGGGTAACTTGAAAGTGATATTTGTAGGGGATCACAAAGTGGTTCTAGCATGTGTGATCTCAACTATGACTGCTAGACTATTGATATTGGATGGATGTGAGGCATATCTGGCTCATATTATAGATACGAGGGAGGTTAGTCCTAGATTAAAGGATATTCCTGTGGTAAGGAAATTTCTAGATGTATTCTTAAATGATTTACCGAGTTTACCACCTCAACGAGAGACATATTTCACCATTGAGACTTTGCCTAGAGTGGCTTCGATTTCCATTGCACCTTACAGGATGGCTACCATTGAGTTAAATGAGTTGAAAGGTAGTTAGAGGAGTTGTTGGAAAAGGGTTTTATTAGACCGAGCACATCACCATGGGGAGCTCTAGTGTCATTTATGAAGAAAAAGGATGGTAGTATGAGACTATGCATGGATTACTGACAATCAAGCAAGGTGACAACGAAGAATAAGTATCCGTTGTCAAGGATAGATGATTTTTTGGATCAGTTGAGGGAAGTCGTTATATTTTCCAAAATTGACTTGAGATCAGGATACTGGCAGTTGAGGATAGTTGATTCAAGTATTCTTAAGACAACTTTTCATATTCGGTATGGACATTAGGGGTTCTTAGTGATGCCTTTCAAGTTAACTAATGCACTAGATGCATTTATGGCATTGATGAACAAGACTTTTCAGGAGTATCTAGATCAGTTTGTGATAATGTTTGGGGATACTGGTTGTATATAAACCGACTACAAGAGTCTGAAGTACCTAATGAAGCACTTTAAGGGAGGAAGTGTAGGACACCTCTGTGTTGGGATAAGGTTGGTACAACCAAAATTGAAGGAGCTGAATTAATAGAAGTCACCACTTGGAAGATAAAAATCATTTGAGAGAAAATGAAAGACGCTGAGGATCATCAAAAGAGTACGCAGTTAAGAGGCGATGGTCATTAGAGTTTGCAGTTTGTGATATGTTTTTCCTTTGGATATCTGACTTTTAGAAAGATTAATATACATAAGGGCTTATTTGCTAATTGTTAAAAGTCAAAGGACTTAAACATAATTTTTCAATTCTTAGAGGACCAATATGTAATTTTATAAAGTTCAGAGGCATAATTATTATTATCAAAATTCAGAGGACTAAAATAAAAATAAAAATTTTGGTGATTTCCAAATTTTGGGATTAACTACAAATTTAGGAAAAGTTGGACGGTAACATGGTAATTTCACATAACCTAAGCGTAAAAAGGTAATTTCACCATATTTTAGTCAAAGAAGAGTGAATATTCTGGACCCTTCTTTATGTAAGGTCGTGCACCCCATTACTAAAGACTTAAACATGTTTTAATTAAAAGAAAGGAGAAGAGACGAGGAGAAGACCAATTTTCGACTATTACTAACCCTACCCCTTTGTTTTGATTTTCTAACCCAAAACAAGGTGTTCTAAGCTAATTTGGGGTAAAGGAACTTAAATCTATCATTAGATTTGAGAAATTCTCAAAGGATTTGAAGATATCGTCAAAGGAAGGTTTAGGTAAATTTTGTCTTATCCCTCTCTACATTAGGATTTTAAGATTGGTGTTAAGATATGTTATTCTCCATGCTTGAATATGCATGAAATATAGTTTAGATGAATGAAAGGTAACATGGAGATGGTTCTTTAAGCCAAAACCAAAATGTCCCCTTTTGGTGAGAGTTTGTGAATTTTTGAATATCTTTTGAAATTGATGGTCTAAATGAATTATATGGTGTTAATTGTACCTGTATAACGTGAATTAATGATGAAAAATGAAGAAGAAGTATGTTGGATAGGCTTGGTCAAAATGATAGAAGAAGGAATGGATTAATGTGATGAGTTGTATAATTATGATGAATATGGTTTAAATGAAAGGAACTAGATTAAATGGAGTGGTAAAATATGTTGTTGATTAGAAGCATTTGTTATATAACAAGATAAGAGCATGAATTTCCATGATAAAGCCTTGAAAATATGACTTAAAAGTCATGCATATTAGGTGTTTGATAAAATGTCTAAGTGAACTTGGCTTAGGATCTAAAGATTCGTAATGATATACCTTGAAAGCAACTTTCATGTTTACTTAAAATAAAATTGAATTGCTGCTTAGATTGATGAATAATGGCCTAATGTGCTTGAATAGAAATGTGCTTAATTATATTTTGAAATGAGTAATTATTGGGTTAAAGGCATTAAATGCTTTAGAAAATGCAAAAGAAAAGCTAATGTGAATAGTAAGGAAGTAACCATGTGAAAAGCTTAATAGTCAAATCTTATAGCTTAAAGAGAGTGATATTGTGTTTTATAATCTCATGTGATAATGTATAAATATGACATATATGTTTGAGTAGTAAATACATTGTATATTTTTTTATGTATAAAGGCTTGGGAGCTGTGAATCAAGGAGCTCGTACCGAGAATTTTTGAAATTAAGGGAGTGTACACCTTATTTTGAGGTGAGTTGGGGAAACCATGTTTCTCATATGAGATTAGATCATCCTAAGACATGTACGATGACTTATATGTGAATTCTAAACCTAGGTAATGCATAGTAGAATTGAATCTCAAATAGATGGTAATATGCTTATATTTTTCCGAAATGACATTATTTTGAACAACTTTGTATTTGGAGTGCAAAAGATGACTTTTATTGCATGAAATAATGTTTTGAAATTTACATATAAATAATGGAGTCCTGATTGCTGCATGTTTTTGTTCTTTTTTGGTTTAGAGCCATGACAAGGTTTCATTTTATTGATTAGACCAATAAATTAAGGCAACAACTTTGCATTTGGAGTGCAAAAGATGACTTTTATTGCATGAAATAATGTTTCAGAATTTACATATACATAATCGAGTCCTGAATGTTGCATTTTTTTGTTCTCTTTTGGCTTAGAGTCGTGGCAAGGTTTCATTTTCTTGGTTAGATTGATAAATAAAGGCATAGTACTTTACTTGATTTTTGTACTTAATATTTATATATGATTTTTGTGATTGGTGAGGTAACAATTGACCAATCGTGTGCTAGACACAACTGAGTAGGCGACCTCCGTAACTTTGATGTTGGTACATAAAAGTTGAGTCCCCGTATCGGTTGGCCCCTAAATTTTTTTCTTGATGAATAAGCATGAGTTAAATAATTTTTAAGGTTTTGATGGATTTAATTTTTGGGAGTTATTATTATGTTAATGTTAGCAAGATTATATAACATAGGTTAATTGAATTAAAGTGTTAAGAAATTTTTTTCTTGATGAATAAGTATGAGTTAAATAATTTTTGAGGTTTTGATGGATTTAATTTTTGGGAGTTATTATTATGTTAATGTTATCAAAATTATATGAGATAGGTTAATTGAATTAAAGTGTTAAGGTAGTAAGATTGCATGAAGGGCATTTCTAGAAGACCATTTAAGGTTAAAAGAACCTAAGCTTATAAGGAAGGGTAAAATGGACTTTTTGGTCTCATTAAGGGTAAAAAGGAGAAGATGAAATGTGGGTGAAAAAAATTAAAATTAGAAGAGCGAAGAGGGAGAGAGTATCGTTGGAGAGAAAAGAAAGGAGAGAAAGAAAGCTAAGCTAAGTTTTGATTTTTCTTAGTCTTAAAGAGTGATTTTGAGGTTGTTCAAGAAGGGAAAAAAGAAGAGGTGGATTAGAGCTTCCATTAGAGCCAACAATCTCACTATTTGGTGAAGATTCAAGGTAAGTTTGATTTTAATCTTTTGGGTTTTTGAAAAGGTTTTGGTTCATCAAGCTTAAGAAATGTATGTATTTAAGAATTTTAGGATCAATTTTAGTGAATATGTCTTATGGTTCCTCCAATTTGAATCCTTATTGAATGAAAATTTTGTCTTTGATGAAGAAAATCAAGAGAGGCAAAAGGAGCAAGGGGAGAGACAGTTATGAGCGAGTTTTAAGTAAGAAAATTCAAGATGGGTTTCATGTTTATAATTAGATAATGAGCCATTATGTTTTCTTTTTAGTCAAGAAAATAAAATAATTTTTCATTGCTTTATAATTGTGGCAATTGTTGCTTTTGAATAATTTGAGAAATTGCAATATGCTTGATATTTAAATTTGGTTGATTAATTGTGAAAAGATAAGGGAAGTGCCTATGAAATATTTCACGTTCATGAAAGACATGTTTTGAAAATGTGTCATTTGGGCAACATGTTTACAAGTTATGAAATGCATGTTATGTGGGTTTGGTTTGGTCCCTTAAGTATATCAAGTGCACTTTGACTAAAAGCTTCTCTCGCCTGCTCGCTAATTGTAACATCCCATCACCGATGGGAAGGGTAAAATAGTAATTTGGAATGGGTTATGAGTGTGTAAACTTGTCTCGACATGTTCATGCAAAATATGGTCTCCATATATATATAAATTGTAATTTTTGTATATGCACATGATTATATATGCATTCATGACATTTCCCGGCATATGTGTTTATAAATGTGATTATTGTGAAAAAAATATGATTTTGTGCTTAAAAATTGAATTGGAGAGGATTTTTGTGTGTTTATATTTTTGGAAAATTTTAGACATTTTTCTAGAAAATTTCGGAGAAAATTTCCGGATCGAAAA